>CBVK0100364421.1:0-12914 GCA_900067695.1 Picea abies
CGCGATTTCGGGGTTTTTGTTGTCGAGTGAATTGGACATTTCAAAGTCTCTCGTAGCTTCTACAGATCTGATGGCTGTCGGCCTTTCGGAAAATTTGAATGGGATCCAACGATCACTGACTCGTCTCCTCCCGATGATTGTTGTGCTGCTATTCATTGCTATTATCATCACTGCAACCACATTGTACTTGCCATCAATGACAAGTATATGCTGATTTTTTATCTGTTAACTGAGTTTGCCAACATAACCCTCTTGGGATATCACATGAGTGGCATTAGATATAGATCACCCTCTTGATGTAAAAAAGGCCAACAAAACAAAATAAATGAAATAAAACAAAACAAAAAGGACCCACATGTAGAAATAAAGGATTTGAGAGATAACCCTCTTGGGATATCACATGAGTGGCATTAGATATAGATCACCCTCTTGATGTAAAAAAGGCCAACAAAACAAAATAAATAAAATAAAACAAAACAAAAAGGACCAACATGTAAAAATAAAGGATTTGACAGATAACCCTCTTGGGATATCACATGAGTGGCATTAGATATAGATCACCCTCTTGATGTAAAAAAGGCCAACAAAACAAAATAAATGAAATAAAACAAAACAAAAAGGACCCACATGTAGAAATAAAGGATTTGACAGATAACCCTCTTGGAATATCACACGAGTGGCATTAGATATAGATCACCCTCTTGATGTAAAAAAGGCCAACAAAACAAAATAAATGAAATAAAACAAAAGAAAAAGGACCCACATGTAGAAATAAAGGATTTGACACTTTTGAGTATCACATGAGTGGCATTGTATCTACATTATCCTATTGATTTTTGGAGCCACGTGAGCCATGTAATCCAAGGCTAGTTAGCAAATAACATTAGTGTAAAACACAGTGTTAAGTAAAATCCCAAGTGTTAAGTAAAATCCCAATTGATTAAAATAACATAAATGAATCAGCAAAATAAAGATGCCATGGGTTAGGAGCAAGATATACAAGTTAGAAACACCCACGTAGTAATTTGTAGCCACCATCTTATGGCATTGTGCAACACAATGACGAATTTCTTGTACTATAATTGGTTCGAGTACGTTGAAGCTTTGTCTATAAGAAGTTGTAGGTTGACACCATATGTGATAAAATATTAAATGATTAGATTCTCATAAACGTTACATCATATACAATCTTCATTTATTAATTTAAAATGGACCAAATAATCTTCTAGTCATGAATATTGTATCATACAAAATCTTCATTTATTGATTTAAAATGAGCCAAATAGTCATATGCAAGTCCACGTGCAATTCCCTATATCGTGGTTGGCTTGTAAATTATTTTGTTTGCTCCATACACATGGAATTATTCAACACTTTTTTCAAATATCTTCGCTTGATGTATGATCATAGTTTGATTTTTTACACTTTTTTTTATATAGTGGTAATGCATAGAAAGGAACATAAACTTTCTGTAAAGTTAATTTTTTTTTTTGTTCTTTTTATGCATTATAACAATGTTAAAATTGGATATCCAACACAACACTTTAAGAAAATACATAGGATAACTAAAAACTTACAATATACATGGTTCCGCAATTTTTAAATATTTATATATAATATATTTGTATAAAGGATTTATTTTTAGTTATTTCATATTTTTATAAATATATATTCTTATTATAAATATTTTTGATTTAAATATTTATATATAATATATTTGTATAAAGAATTTATTTTTAGTTATTTCATATTTTTATAAATATATATTCTTATTATAAATATTTTTGATAATAAACTTTTTCAACCGTATATCAAAATAAAATGTCTTCCTAAAGTGTTAGTTATTTTTTAAAAATTGAAGTTTGTTTTTTTCTAACACTCTGGTCATTAGACAAAATCATGAAACTTAATAAAATCTCTTCCCTCTTTCTTATTGCTTTCTTCACCAATTTTCATTAATTCAATGTTCAACAATTCCCGTTAAGTAAAACATCCAACCAATAAAGTTATTTTTGCTATGAACTCTATCTTTGTCTTTGCAATTACATATCATTAACTATACATATTTTGACTAAACTTATGCACCCTTATCTTTGTCTTTGCAATTGAATATCATTCACTATACATCTTTTGACTAAACATATTCACCCTTTTGGTGATTATGTTTTATGAGACTAGTTGTCTTTGACAATGTTCATATATATATATATATATATATATATATATATATATATATATATTTCTCAATTCATTTAATTCATGGAGCTGAAACAATATCAAAGACTCTATACAAAATGAGCACACCAAAATTGAAGGAGTTTCAAATTCAGTTAGAGGAATTTTTAAATAAGGGGTACATATGCCCAAGTGTCTCACCTTGGGGAGGACTAATATTGTTTGTAAAGGAGAAATATGGTACTTTGAGGATGTGCATTGATTTTAGATAGATGAATAAAGTCATTGTGAGGAATAAATATCCTCTACCCATAATTGATGAATTGTTTGATGAACTAAGAGGAGAAAATATATTCTCAAAGACATAATTGAGGTTAGGCTACCATCATGTAAGGATAAAAGATGAAGACATTAGAAATACATCTTTCAGAATCAAGTATGCGCACTACAAATTTGTGGTGGTTCACTATATAGTAAAAACATCTATATGAATCATGCATACAAAAAAAATCCATGAACAACCACATCAAAGGAAACATTCAGACACATAATTTAATGTGGTTCACCCAATCCTTTGGTTACGTCTGTTATCACTAGAAGTTGTTCTTAGACTACTTTAAGAACAAGCTTAATACCCATCAGAATTTGAAAAATTAAATCAATTTAAATGGGTGCATCAACAAGAAAGAACAAGAAAGAGGGAAACTGTTTCACTGTAGATCAATTATGATCTACCATTGGGCATGGAGTCAACACCACTTTGTAGATTGAAGGAAATCAAGCTAAATATCAGGTTAACATCTTATATGATGATTATTATAAGAAAGGAAAGTGAACAAAAGAGGAAATCCTACTAAACAAAGATCCTCTCTGCAGAATAGATTGAAAATGCTTGAACAGAAACAATGCTTAACAAACCATCTACATCAGATCCTTTGCTTCTTAGGGATGCATTAAACAAAGGCAACCTTTGATCCTCAAAACCTGCAATATATTCAATCAAGAAGATAACAAAGAAATGGGAAAACAAATAATACAATTTGATAAACAACTCTCATGAATCTTTAATGGAAGAAAAATGATTACAAATAGGCCCTCGGGCTTACAAATAAGCAACTAAACTGATCCTCAAGCTTTCCCCTCTCTTGGATCATGAATCCAACACTTTCCTTATCAAAATACACTTCATATATAGTGAATAATCTCTCTCTACTCTAAGGAGGTCGACACCAAGGAGATACATAGGATCCTCCATTTAGGAGTTTGTTACAAAAGATTCCAACAAAAACATAACAATATATATATATATATATATATTTCCAAATTTATTGTAATCAATTGTAATTTCTAAAATTTAATAAATTTCTGGTTTCTTATACATTTTTCAATATATTTATTATGGATGTAACTTTATGCTTTCTAGGATTTAATAAATTTCTATCTATTATGGATGCAACTTTATGCTTTCTAGGATTTAATAAATTTCTAGTTCCTTATGCATTTTTCAATATATTTATGGATGCAATTTATGTTCCTTGAAATAGAATATATGAAGGAAATATTTATTTCAACAAGTAAAAATTTAGCTTCGTGACATATCTTACTAATGAATATTTTGCATCTTTAAATCTATGGCATATCATAGGTGAAATTATCAAAGTGGATATAAATTGAAAATTCTTATAAAATTGTCCCAAATTAAATGAAAATATGAGTTTTTTTACGTGTAAAAAATTCATGATTTGGTGAAAGGTTATGTCTTAGTGAAATAAATGTTTATCCATTTTTAAAAGTCTTACATCTTTGTACCCCTTTTTTTATAGGGATCTAAATTTGGACCTCATTTGGCTATTTTTAACAAACTTAAATGTTTATCATCTTGAGATGATAGTTTTCGCAATATTTGTAATATTGTTTTTCAATTTAAGTCTACATTAGTTGCAAATTTTTTTATAGGGATCTAAATTTGGACCTCATTTGGCTATTTTTAACAAACTTAAATGTTTATCATCTTGAGATGATAGTTTTCGCAATATTTGTAATATTGTTTTTCAATTTAAGTCTACATTAGTTGCAAATGTTTTTTGTGAATCATGTCCAGTAAACTTGTCTCCTATTTTCTTTTATTAGCGTTGGTATTCTTCGTGTTTCTTTCCTATCACATGGTTCTAGCTAAACTCCAATTCTCCATCACAACTGATTGACTCATAAATTTCCAATAATGAATCCATGTGTATTGATCCCTCAACACTCCCATACATCCATATCTATCCACCCTAATTTTTGAAGCTTATAAACCTTTCAGCTAGAAAATTGAAGAGTATAAGCATGTTCTTGTTAGCTTCACATTTAAGTATTATATGAGATTGTTTAGATGGAATCACCGGCAAAAGAGCTCAAAAAACCCTAAGCATTTGATTATTCATTCTCTTAATCCTTTCAAGCTATCAAGTGCAAGGTTTTCTTCCTTAGGAAAAGATCACATATTGATCCTTTTATGTATTCACTAAGCGTCGGGGAGCTTCGAGCTAAAATTTATATTATGAACCCTAAACTCTTCATAACTTTGTCACCCGAGAAGGAAGTGGGGCCCATTATTTGGTACAATTCGAAGTTGGATTGTATAAGTTGGTTATAGTACAAGTTAATTATCAACCTTTGGAATATTGAAAATTTATTTGAAGCATAGTTATGAAAGATGCATTCTCAAATCTCGAGATAGGGTTGGTTGTTTCAAAGTTAATCATTTCAAAGGTTAATCTCCAAAGGCTCAAGCACCTTGTGCTTGGAGGCCTGGAGAAGGGTCTAGGAACTTGATTGAGCATAAGGATTTTTGGTGTCAAATATTGATTACTAGACATCACCCATTGACAGCATGATAGACCATGAGAATATCAAACCTAATAAGCTTCAAGCCCTAGATTTTTGAATTGAGTTCATTTCAAGAGCCTCAGGTGCTTCATTTGTTTGTTTCGTGAGGAGGTGGTGAGACCTACTTAGGGCATGTAAATTTCATGGGTTACCTTCAAGGCATTAATAGTCCATTCACATAGTATGTAGAAATGAATGGTATCCCAAGAATCTAATGGCCAAGTAGGGCCCATCATTCATCTACCCTTAGTCAACAATAAACAATCTTCACTTGTTATAAGCTTGACATAACTAACGTGGCCTAGTGGGGGCATAAAAAAACATCAAACTTTGAATTCAAGAAAGAAAGAGGCTTTACCTCTATGACACCTTATGGCCAAATGGATCACATATCCTTCAAAATAATTTTATGAATATTCACTACCACCAAAACACCGTAGATAGGGATCATTGGCAATGAACATGGGGTTTATCTCCTAGTGTTCATATACACAATGCTTCATCTTTGGTCCACCACTGGTAAATAAAAATCATATCATGGTGACAAGAAGTTTATGTTCAGTAAAGGAAGATATTGGAAAATAATCATCAATAAAAATGAAATATTAAAAGTGGTTCCCCTTATGGTCTATTGTTTTTTCTCTCTCCTTCAAGATATGATTCTTATATGTAAGTAAAAGAGTAAACTTTATTTGGTTTCCCTAATGTAGAAACATAATCCATAACAATGATTTTTAATAGATCATAAGTGAATAATGGTATAATTAATCTCACAATGACAATGTCCTTGCGCTTTGTTACAAGAATGTCAAGTGAGTAGGGAAGGTAGAGAGAGCCATTGTGCCAATGTTGGATAGTTGGGAAAAATCTAGGTGGTGGTTCCATGAACATTGTGCAAAGGCTAGGAGATGTAAGGAAATATAAAATCAAGAAACTCGTGTTAAGTTCTCAAATAGTAGGAGATATTGAAGGTGTGAAATGCATTGTACAATATTGTCTTAAAAATGTATATTTCACATAATTAATCAATTTGAAACAAAGTATTGCTAAGAAAAGCATAACTATAACAAGAATGGCTATAGCTCAAACTTCCAAGTGCACTCTTGAAATTAGGAAATCAACAGCATGATTATCAAATTATGTTTCTTAAACCGTAGTCTTCTAGACTTGATACTTGTAAGCAACACCATCAAACAAATCAAGTATGGAAAAATGATGCTCAAATGTTTATACACTAGATTCAATTGCAATGATAAAACACTACTGTGAAGAAAACTTAACATATTTCTCAAATCAATCAAGGGAATTGAAAATAATTTATTTTATATTTGTTATATGATAAAAAGGAAAGAATTAAGGAAAAGAACTAACAAGTAAATTAAAATCCTACCAATCGAGATGGTTGAAGGCTAGATGATTCCAATCATAGGGTTATAAATATTTTCTATGTAAACAAAGATTGTTAAATAGCTTATTGAAACTAGACTTGAATTCCCAACAATCTATTAAGAGAACTCATTTATCAAAATGAAACTAGATTGATATATAGTTGCAGCCAAACATAAATTAAATTTAAATATTACCACAATAATATCAAAATAACTTGATATTCATTAATGAAATTAATTTGAAAGTTGGGCACAATGCAACCACAATTCTAAGACCAATAGTCTTAATTGAAACCCATAAAAATTATGTTCCTATTTTAGTTAAATAACAAGCATTGAAAACAAAATTCATAAATACTAGATATTTGAAGTTCATAAACATTATATTCTAAGAAAACAATTTTCTCAACTCAAAATGAAGTTTGAGAAAAAGGCACTACAAAGTTTCACAAAAGGGAACTACAAGTATAAAAACATTGTTGAGTAACAAGTTTTCACAAGTTTACAAAGATTTGCAAAGTTTGAAAGTTTTCACTTTTGATACATAGTTATGCATAATATATAGTCTTTTATCTTTTACATGATGCCTACAAGGAAGCATTATAGGTAAGAAAGCATTCATATTACGTGTCTTTATTAGTCCCTGCCAAAGCAAGAAATATAGTGATTGATTTTCGGTCAAACTATATTGACTTTGTAATTATATTTAAAAGTTTCTATAAAGCTTTCAAAAGTTTCATGATATTGATGTATTAAATTCAATATTTTGTAAAATAAAATTTGTTTATTGATCTTTAATATTCATTAATCCTATTTTTTGATTGGCTAAAAACTATGAAGTGACACTTTATGCCTGGATGTGAAATTGTCAGATAAAAAAATAAAAAAAAAATAATTAAATTCTATTTTTATTCTTTAATATTTTAACTATGGCCATATGTCCTAAGCAATGCATAGTTGCCATGTTATGAGATCCTCTGTCCTGAGGAGATCTCCTTTGATGTCCTTATCAATGGATAGTTGTCATGTTCTGGATCATATGTCTTGTGCAGATCTCCTCCCAAGCAAATTTTGCACAGATTTCCTTAGATCGCTTTTTGTGTAATGTGAGTTGACGGAAGAAATAACCAAACAATAACCAAGTAGTTGCAATTCAATGTGATCTATCACCCATTATCAATTTAGTATTCATATATCCCTAATATCGATGAAAATTATGACTTCGTCATTTCCCAAATATAGATGAAAATTCTAAGTTAATTTCTAGGTCGATTCCCTAAATAAATTAAATGAGACAACTTCTCTAATCTTAGATAAGCCTATTCTCTAATCTTAGATAAGCCTATTTTATTTCCAATGTTCGTACTTAGTCGTACTTAGTTTCCATAAGTAAAATACCCAAACTTAAATGTAAATCATAAAAAGTAAAAATAAAATTTTGTTTCCTACCATATTCCAAAATATTCCTCAGAATATGTTGGTTAAAGATTTGTAAAGGAAAATCAAATTAAAAGTGGAATACTATGTAATGATGTTGCTAAAAATAGTGACGCAACTCAATATCACACTATGATTTTTTAATGCAAAAGTGCAAGCCATATTTATAAAAACTTCCTAATTTTAAGAGTTGGGACATAAAACCATAGATTTTGTAGAGTTGGGGCATAAAGCCATAGATTCTTAAATATTAAAGCAATCTCTTAAACAAGAAAAAAAATGGCAATAATATAGGCAATTATATAGAAGATTTAGATAAACTAATACATACTATAGGGTCTATAGAGGGAAACCTTTTGGATGGATGGTTTGTGTAATGACTTAGAAATTGCCAAGGTTATTAGATGAAGATTTTGAGTTAGTTTCCACGAAACTTCTAATTAGTAAAAAAATTAAATGAGGCAGAGCAGCGTAAGTTTCTTGTAAATAAATTAAATGAGGTAGAGAAACTTCTATAATCTAGTAAGTTTCTTGAAGCCATATATGACATTGACAGTGAGTTTATTGAATGCGGATGACTATGCATTAATGTATACGATGAGTTTATTGAATGAGGACGGGTATGCATTAATGTATATGGTGAGTTTATTGAATGAGGATGACTATGCATTAATGTATACAGTCAGTTTTATCAATATTGTATTGTCTTTCTTGAAAGTAGCGGTATAGGGTTCTTCTAAACACCACCATTGGGTGCTTCATATACAACATTGAATGGCTGAAGATAAATTGTTCGCATTGAATAGTTGAAGATACAATGGGCACTTAATCAATGAAGATACATTGGTCGTGTTCGTGGAGTTGCATTGTTCATGGAAGATACACTCTTCGTGTTAGTGTTATTGGATCTACTCTTCAGGTAGACACTATTAACTCTTACTTACATTGAAAGTAAAATAATCTTAATATTTATGTATGATTTATCTTCGATAGCATATATATGTATAATTTCTCTTCGATATCATATATTTCTTTTGATGAAAGAATATTAGTTTGAATTTCTCTTTTGATTATTTTAGAGGAAGAAAAAAATAACTCAGTAAGTGTTGTTTTATTTAGTAAGCGTTTTTTTGTTGTTTTATTTTGAAGGAAGAAAAGAAAAACACCAGTTTTTGTTGTTTTATTTTGAAGGAAAAAAATAACTCCATAAGTGTTGTTTTATTTAGTAAGCGTTTTTTTGTTGTTTTATTTTGAAGGAAGAAAAAAAAAATAGAGTTTTTGTTGTTTTATTTTGAAGGAAGAAAAAAAAACTCAATTCTTCTTTCATTTTTTACTTCAAAATCAAGTTTTTTCTCTTGAAACAAAAAACATTAGCTTACTTTTTCGTAACTATATTTAGAAGAATGGTTGAAATTGTGAACATTCCACTTTTTTAGTTAGAAATATATAAGAACGGTTAGAAATATATAAGAACGGTTGAAATTGCAACTTGATTATTACAAAATTGCAATTTCACCACTACATTGCTAAATTTCAATTTCACCCATAACTACATTCTTAGATTATGTTCTGAGTGTCATAAATGTTCTGCGTGGAATGAGGATTTTCTTGGAAGGATGGAATGAGGAAGGCTCATTGTTTGTTCCACGACGCATATCTTAACAATGAAGCGAATTCATTGCCAAACTCCCATCTCTCTATATGTAATGGCGCAACATGTATACACACCGATGAAAGTGTAGGGTTCAATGTTAATCTAGGCCAACCTACCACATGTTTTTCTCTGGGGACTTGGGCAGTGAAAATAAAAGAAGAGCCTTGAACCATAAATGGCTTAAGTTTCCATAATCTGGAAAAATTAGTGTATTCTTACCCTTGGGATTCTACTCCCCACTCTTATCTCGTTTGAATTTGATCAACCTGCAGATGCTTCCAAGCTGTAGAAACCAGGTTATGAACTATGTCACAATGTTGACAACAATATCAACACTTAAAAAATGTAGACATATTTCCAAATGTGGCTACCTACACTACATCACAACAACATGCATTTCCCTTCAAATAAATATCATTACTAGATGTTAGCTTCATCTCAACAATCACAACACTTAAACATGGTAGACATATTTCCAAATGTGTCTACCTACACTAAATCACAACAACATGCATTTCCCTTTAAATAAATCTCAGTAGTATATATCTAACTTCATCTCAAGCCCGTGGGTACTAAATATCCCAGCATGGTCTTCCACATTTGAAGACTTCATGTGCATATAGATGCTAAAATATCGAACACAAAGACATTAGAGAGAAAAACAGTATAGGGAGGTCCATGGATGAGATCCACCGATCGAACATCTTAGGCATGCCATGCTTGAATGTTATGGCCAGGGAAACTACTTCAGTGAATGGGTTTTGGGTTTAAGAAACGGAAACGACGAACTTGAAGGGTTGGCGGTAATTGAGGCTAGTAGTGGATTTGAAGCTTCTGCAAGCCCGAGAGATCTGTAACTTAGCCAAACTTGATTGTGTGTTGGAAGCTATGATCTTCACAGCAAGAGAAATTTGAACTAAAATCTCTGAGAATTGATTGTTCCTCTCCCTGGATGGAGCTTGCATGGTCTAAGCATCGTGGCACTTCCCAGATAAGGAATCATTAGTGGCAATTGAAGGCAGCCCCAAATGGTGGTGTCACTCTCTCAATGGTATTCATAAGCTGCGTAGAACAAGCTTGCATGGTGTTACAATCGTGTCATTTCCAGAGAAGGGATCATTCGTAGCTATTGGAGGCAACCCCAAATGATGCCCTCTTTCCCTCAATTATATTCATAAGCCATGTAACCTTAGTTGAAATATTTTTTTTTAGCTTAACTTTTTTAATTCGTTGAGTTGGAAGAATGAACAACTTATTTAATTAAAAAAATCTCCCAAAAAATTAAAATTGTCTTGCTGCCTTCACATGACATGCAAATCCTTCATGTTGAACATCTCTAGTTAATCTAATCAGCAGTCGGGCAGAGTTCGCAAAACACGGTAATGCAGAGATTTCGTGTTTTTTTTTTTTTTTTTTTTTTTTTAAATTTTTTNNNNATAGAGATTGCTTGTGTCGTGTATGCAGTTTGAACCTTAGTTTCTCTCCAAAAATTTCAAAATAAGCAGTTCTTGTATTCTCGTGTATTACTACAATAATTTTGTGACATATATCATTTCAAGTCACTCAACGACTTTCGTGACCAATTAATACATCTTTATATCCCATCACATTCAGTATGAAGAGCTATTTTCCTTGTTTATTTCCTTTCTGCAAATGACTTTATATATGATTTATAGTAAAATCAATTAACTTGTTCAATAAATTTGTTGAATTTACTTTCTTCACCTTCAATTTGATTTCTTCTTCTTTTTTTTTCTCAATTATTATTATGCATTGTCAAAATTTCAACAAAAACTATGGTCCAATGCGCCATCTCAAGTAGTTTACCACAACTTTATGCGCCTCAACCATTATGTCTCAATACCTCTTCATGTTCAGTTCAAAACAAAGATTTATTTTTCTCTTAGTAATGTCATTTTACATGTTATTGCCTCCCTGGCACACAAACAAATTTTTTTTATGAAACAATTTGATAAATGCTTAAATCTATTAATTTATATGGATAATGATAATTTTTCATTATTACTAAGTTCAATTTATATTTCTTTAAAAATTTAAAAAATATTCAATTATTTTATCTTGTAAATATTTAAATCAATTTTTTAAAACAGTTTAAAAGACATCTTAATATACTTTCATATATATATATATATATATGACAACTGGACGAGGAATGAGCTATGGAAATTTAGGAGTTATTCTCACTACCTAATCCCATAGGTTCATACACTATAGAATAGGGAGGGAGATGGGTATCGAACACAGTGCAAGCCATCGACGATCCTGAGCATAATTTCGCTATGCTTACTAGTTGGCCATAAATAGATAAAGAAAGGGTGGCCTTTTGAGACTTTATTCTCCCCTTTTGAGACTTTATTCTCCCCTTGGCCTACTCAAGCTTTGGTTGCCCCCTCAAGAGCGGAGATAAGAATGCCAATAAAGTTTAATTTTAATTGAAATTGTTATTTTATTTATTGAAAAAAAAAGGTTTTCATTGCATTGTATAATGAATTAAGATGAAGTAAAACAAAAAATTATTGATAATAGAATTTCAAAAAATTCAAAATTACTGCGTACTTGCTAAGCAGTTCTTATACTTGTAACAAAATGACTATTTCGTATACTACTAAAATGATGACTAAGCTTACTAGTATAAGGCTTATAAGGCTTGATAAATAAAAATTTGAAATTAGTGTTTGCTAGTTGAGCATTTTTTATTTATTAGTATAAGGTTTGATAAATTGATTCATTAACCAAACTAACAAAATTACCTTGCAATAATCCTTGTAAAGAGAAAAACATGCCTATTGAGTGTTAGAATTGCAAATGCGGAAAGCACAATTCTCATATGATAATTAGCAATCACACAGATAATAATCACAGGGATTTCACATGGTTCACCCAAACATTGGGCTATGTCCACCAAGCATAGGCATCGGTCGTCTTATTATTCAGATCATGGATATTACAACAGACTAGCAAGTTCTCACTCTGTCTCTCTCTGACTCTATGGGCTTACATGAATTTATATGCATTTACAAAAGAAACTGATTATTAAATGCACTCGTGTCCATATTCTAACTTGGTCTATTTTAGTTGTAACCAACGCAGAATAATAGGATCCAAATCCATCCTTGGAAGAATTCGTTGTCACCAAATCCCAACAATATCCACCTTGACAACAATTAATCTGATACCTTTCTCCTACCTTTTGTTCATCACCTTTTCTGCAAGCCAAGAGAATCCAAGCACCATTGCAGCTTCTCTAATAAAATTGGTTTCATGATATCGCATGTGTGACTTGCATGAGTTTGGATTTGCCGAGGGGTCACTCCACCTCCAACATGTCTTCCACAACTGTGTTGTGAGACATATTTAGTGATAAATAT
>CBVK0100364422.1:0-12913 GCA_900067695.1 Picea abies
TCCTCTTCACATTTTGTTTAAAGGATGTACAGAAGACCACTACAACCACTACAGCCTCAACACCTTCTATCCAACAAAAACAAATTTTCAAAGAGACAGAAGATATTTTTTCTTCACCTACAACGGTGCCTACACAATGCCCATTCCAAGCCAGAGACAAGAGGTTGATGGAGTAGATTCAACCCTTCCAACAATGTGTTTGTGAAAGTACTGCACAAGCCAAGAAGTACAGCCTCTCCAACAAGGTACGCAACTCACCAAGCTTCAAATTCAGGAAATGCTTTCCCCTCTTCCCCGGGCACTCAACATAATGGAGACCATTACTTCCTAAGGGGGGAGGATTGATCGAGGTGGATATTGGTGGCCGCCCACCTGTTACAACTGGCTCCTCTTGTCAATTTTTAGTACAACACATTCTTCTCTACTTCTTTGTAATTGTGGGTTCTACACTTCCGGGGTTGCCTGAATCCATACACATCTTTTAGGTGGATATTGGGGGCCTCCCACCTAATCCAAGTAGCTTGTTTTGCATGTTTTCATGTCCGCACATCTTGATGTACTTTCATGGTGGTTTTGGGCCCCTAAACAGTGTCTTTTTGGCTCACCACAATCAAAATATAGACGGAGTCATATTTTGACAACATAATGGGTAGTTATAGAAAAGACCTTTCCAACAAGATATTACATGCCTAAAATGAAGATTGTATGCAAAAGTTACAACACCAGGAAGTTAATGTACTAATTTACCCAAACGGGGCCCACATGAATTTTGGCGTTTCATCTCCTATGGTTAGGTTTTTGGATGTCTAAGAATTTTGAAATTCCCGTTTATTGTAAAAAGGCCTTCAGAGCCTCATTGTAACCATCTTCTTTTGAATGCAAGTAGCCGTCACATCTCTTCTCAAAGATAAGCTGCTACCATTCTAGCGAGTCTTTTACTCTATATTTTTACAGTCTCTGTACATTTCTTTTATTAATATAAATCGTGTATTACTGTATATCTATGTTTACAGATGCATCTTTGATACATTTCTGTTATATTATTGGATATATTTGATATCTCTATGCATTTCCTTATGATATCTCTGCTCTCATTTCGTGCCGAAAATAATCCGGATCAACTTACAACCCCCGAAATGCTGAAATGATCTCGACGGTCCAATAGTTGCGATCAACATTCCACATTGGATCCTACCCCTCGAAGGATGGATTCATCCAATGCTTAACTTCCCTGCAACTCTCCTACATCCTATAGTCCTCTCTATTTCATGAATTCTCCATAGAGAATTTGATCATTTGATTCTTCCCTCAAGAATATCTATGGAATGAGCCAATGTTCCTTCACTAGAACTTAACCTTCTGCATGAAGATTCTGCTTCCTTCCTTCCTTCCTTCGAACACTTCAAAGGAGGTACCCCTTATGAGCTTTCTCTAGTAGATTCAAGCCTCGAAAAAGGGCCTCTTCTCGCACTCCTTGCGACAGGCCTTCAAATACTTCTGTGTATTCGAACTCTCGACTCTCTTCACCTTCTGTGACAACAATATTTCTCTCTTCCACCTTAGTTAATAACTTCTAAGGACTCAGCTAGCCTGTGCATGCCTTGCATGACTCCTGTGCTTCACTTGTACTTCTGTTAGAATGAGAACAATATTATCCCTCCTAAGCTTTCAAAGATAAAATCTAAACCTCACTCCTTGCAGATGCTTCACTACACTCCTTGCAGGAAATTCTCTTTTAGGAAGAGAAACAATTGAAACTCATTCTCTTTCTTCTCTCAGACTTCAAACATTTAATATGAAATTATACATTCAATACAATATTGAATCAAATGTATAATAGGGAGAATAAAACAACTATCAACATACCATTCATTATGTATACACAGAAAACATCATAACACCATGAGTCTTATTCAAAGCTTCATATATTAATTCAAAGCTTCTGTACATGGGTTCTTCTCTACAACTTTCTGCTACAACTTCCTTCTTCTTCTTCTCTATGATAATGTTACAATGATCTAATCATCCCATGATACAAAGATGAGGGTTTCTATATCTGTTTTTCCTCATGTTCTTCTAAACTGTCTAATCTCTAATTCAAACCTACCTACTTTCATTAACTATGCATAAATGCCTCTACCTTCTACAGATGAGAGAAAATTGCTCATGATCTTTTTACAATGTGCAAGTACGTTTCCCTTTAACCATTACATTAATGCTTCAAAAACATTTCAAAAATGTGCACTGGAGGTCTTCCAGTTGTCTTTCGCCTTTTACGTTGCTTGCTTGGATGGCTGCTTACGATGCTCATGCCTGTCTTACGATGCTCATGCATCATACTTCCTTGCTTGAAAATTTTCACGAACTCTTGTTCATGAGATCTTGCATGGTTTGTCCATGCTTCTGAATTTCTACTTCATCCTCCCAACTGGCATCTTCAACTGGATGTCCCTTCCATTTGACCAAGTATTCAAAATACTCCTTCCTCTTGGTCTTTTTGCTAACCCTCTTGTCAATTATTCTTTCCATATGTGGCTTTTTAGCTATAGGTATTTGTTTGGTCCACTGAACTTCTATCTGTTCATTCTCCGTCCCTGCTTCTTCAGCTTTGTAAGGCTACAAATCTGAGATGTTGAATATCAGTGAGATTCTGATCCCATCGGGTAATTCAATCTCGTATGCATTTGCCCCAAATTTCTTTATGACCTTGCATGGTCCTATCTTCTTCATTTTTAGTTTGTTATATGTTCCCCTTGGGAACCTCTCCTTCCTCATATGTGCAAGAATTAGATCACCAACTTCAAATTGAAGTTCTCACCTATGTTGATCTACTCTGCGCTTGTATTCTTGATTTGAACTATGCAATTGTTCTTTAACTTGACTATGAAGCTCCTTCATTGCTTCTACAAAGTCCTTTGTACTAGCACTTCTGAATTCAGTTTGTTCCATATCTTTTAATTCAAAAAATCCCCTTGGATGCATTCCATATACAATTTGGAATGGACTCTACCCTGTGCTTCTATTGATTGAATCATTATAAGCAAATTCCGCCTGTGGTAGAATGTGATCCCATTGACGGTGGTTTTTAGTCACTCCTCAGTAAATCTCCCAAGCTTCTATTTACAACTTCTATCTACCCATCCATCTGAGGATGATAAGCTGAGCTAAAAGACAAACTTGTCCCCAACTTCTTCCATAAAGTCCTCCAGAAATGTCCCACGAACATGGTATCTTGATCTGGAATTATACTCCTTGGCAAGCCGTGAAGTCTGATGACTTATTTGAAAAATAGGTTCGCAATATGAGTTGCGTCGTTGGTTTTCTGGAATAGTATGAAATATGCCATCTTTTAAAATATTTCTACCACCACAAAGATTGAATCACATTCTCTTTGCATCCTTGGCAGTCCCAATATGAAGTCCATGCTCACTGCGTCCCATGGCCTCTAAGGTATGGGTAATGGCTGATATAACCATGTGTTTTTCCTTTTCTCTTTTGTGTGCTGAAAAATTCTACATTTGTCCACAAATCTCTTAACATATGTCCTCATCCCTCACCAAAAATATGTGCCATTCAACTTCGAGAATGTTTTGTCATGACCAAAATATCTGGCCAATCCTCCACTATGTTTTTCTTTTAGTAGATTCTCCCTCATGGATCATTTTTGAATACATAACTGATTGCCCCTGAATAATAATCCATCCTGGATCATATATTCGGTCCATTGGTTCCTGTCCCTGAGAATTGGATTCTCAGACACCTCATACGCTTCTCTAAAATCTGGGTCATCCTTGTACATTTCTTTGAGGTTATCAAAACCCAAAGTTTTGACTCTGAATTCCTGCATCAATAAACATTTCCTTCTCAAAACATCAACAACTTTATTAGTAGTTCTAGAAATATGTTTAATTACAAAAGTAAAATTTTGCATGTATTCAACCCATTTAGCATGCTTTTGGTTCAACTTTTCTGTTGAGTCACGAATTGCAAAGTGTGATTATCATTGTACAAAACAAACTCCTTAGGAACCAAATAATGTCTCCATTTCTTCAATGCTTGTATGGCAGCATAGAATTCTTTGTCATATGTTGAGTATTTAATATTCGCTTCATTCAGTTTCTCACTAAAGTATGTGACCGGCTTATCATCTTGGCTCAAGACCGCTCCAATTGCAAATCCGCTCATGTCACACTTCACCTGGAACGTCTTGTTAAAGTTTGGCAAAACCAGAATCGATTGCTCAGTGATCTTCTTCTTCAACACATTGAAGTTTTTCTCTGCTTCCTCTATCCAATGAAAATATTTGTGTCTTTTCTTCACCATGTCCATCATTGGTGCACTAATCCCACTGAAATTTCAGATGAATTTTCTATAGAAACTAGCTAAACCATGGAAGCTTCGAACTTCAAACACACTTTTCGGTGATGGCCAATTCTTAATCGCATTTATTTTTTTCGGGTCCATATTCAGCTCATTCACAGAGATAACGAAACCTAAATAAATGAGTTTCATCCTCATAAATGTTGATTTCTTCATATTTATCAGCAATTTCTCTTGCTGTAATCTCCTCATTACTGTAGCTAAATGCTTTAAGTGTTCTGCTTCTATCTTTCTGAAAATCAATATATCGCCAAGATATACAATGAAAAATTTACCAATGAAATACTTCAAGACTTCATTCATCAACCTCATGAAAATACTGGGTGCATTGGTTAAACCAAATGGCCTGACAATCCATTCATATATCCCCTCATTCGTCTTGAATGATGTCTTCCATTCATCACCTTCTCTCATACGAATTTGATGATATCCGCTTTTCAAGCCAATCTTTGAAAAAAAATATTCTCCACTCAAGAAATCCATTAAATTGTCCATCCTTGGCAGTGGAAATCTGTATCTGATGGTAATCTTATTGATTGTCCTTGATTCTATACACATCCTCCAACCTCCATCTTTCTTTGGGTTGAGCACTGTTGGAACAATGCATGAACTCAAGCTCTCTTGAATCAATCCTTTGTCCATTAAATCCTGGAATTATCTCTTGACCTCTTCATTTTCCTGTGGCATCAACCTATATGATGCTTTGTTAGGTAAACTATATCCAGGTATAAGATCAATTTGATGACTTATACTCCTGATCGGTGGCAATGAACAAGGTAGTTCGTCCACTACTATATCAATGAACTCTTCCAACAACTTCTAGATTTCCTCTAGTAAATCATCCACTCTTGTACTGGTCAAAACAATTTTAGGTTTTCTGACCACAATAAATTGTGTGTCTTCCTTCTTCTTAACCTCCTCAAGAAGTTCCTTCCCACTCATGAGAAGTACAATGTATCTTGTCTCTATTTTTACTTCTTTATCCTTAATCAACAACAACATGTGTGTCCTCCCATTCTTCTCCAGGGTGTATGTGTTCTTTCTCCCATCATGAATCACGTTCCTATCATATTAACATGGTCTACCCAGCAATAGATGAAAAACATCCATGGGAATGACATCACATAATATTTCATCCTTATATCCTCCTATTTTAAATTCAACTAAACATTGTTTAGTGACATTTACCTGATGTCCTTTTTGTAGCCACAAAACTCTATATGGGCTTGGATGTTCAACAGTCTCCAGCTCCATATTTTCTACCATATCTGTAGAAACAAGATTATCTGTGCTACCACTGTCCATGATGACTTTACATACCCTATATTTTGTCTTGCAAGCAGTCTGAAATAGTCTGTTTCTTTGGACTAGGTTCTCTGCCTCCTTTTCTGGCGTTAAGAGAACTTTCTCATCATTAAATATCTTCCGCCCTCAACATATTCTGCCTCAACATTTTGTCCTTGTGCTTCGGCAATGTGAGTTTCACCACCTTCTTTCTTCTTATCTAGACACTCATAAGATTTATGTCCATTTTTCCCACAAACAAAACATTTCACTTCACCTCCTCAGCCTCTTCCTCTTCCTCTGGTACGAGGAAAAGTATTTCTATCAGCATACTATCCTCTCTGTGATCNNNATACTATCCTCTCTGTGATCTTCCCCCTCTCTCAGTTTGGGTTTGAAGTTTCTTCCCTTCTTCTTTAGATTTTTGAGTTTTGTCTTGGGCAATTTTTTTGCCTCTGGCTTGACTTCTGCCTCGACCTCTTTGACCTTTCTTTCGGCTCAGCTTCTCTTCAACTTTCAAATCTATCTGATAAGCATCTTCTACATTCTGAAGGGTCATCATGCTCATCTCATCCTAAATGTCATATTGTAGACCATTCATGTACCTAGCAACCTTTTCATCATCGCTTTCCCAATGACCTGCTCTAATGTTTATCCTGTAGAACTCTTTAGTGTATTCTTTCACTAACATCAGCTTCTATCTCAAATTCTGCATTCTTTGAAATAGAGTAATTTGATAATCCTTGGGTATGAATTTGGATTTCATCTTCACAACCATTCTATCCCAGCTCTTGATTTTCTACTTGCCTTTGCAGCGTCTGTTATCCTACAATTCATCCCACCATAATGTTGCATGCCCTTTAAGTCTTGTGATAGTGTGCTTGATCTTCTTGTCTTCCTTGACATCCTCATAGTTGAAATATTTATCTAGAGCTCTAATCCAGTCTAGAAGATCTTCAACATCTAGGTTCCCCTCATACATGGGAATCTCCATTTTTTCCCTGGCACGTATCCTTGTGATAGCCCTGAATAGGTGTTCATCCATAGCATCTTCGATTGCCACTTCTTCTCCTTCATTTCCAACTTCACTTTCACTTTCAGCTTTGCTAATATCCCCAACATTAACTGTGCACCTCTGTGTTGTCTCCATGGCATCAAGCCTAGCACGTAGTTCACGCATTTCTCTTTTCACTGCTGGATCAGGCATTGGCATGGCTGTAAAATTTCTCTTTTCTTTGCTACATAAAACAAATAACTTTTTTTGTGCTCTGATACCACTTGACGTCCTACCCTCGGGCTGGGATCCACACAGAATCTTTCTAAATATTCCCCCTTGAGTCTAACTGACTCTTTGTTTTTCCCTTGGGGAATATTTCATACACTCATGGTGTATCCACAGGTCCTTATGAGTTGAGCCTGCATGAGAAAACACAAGTCATCAACTCTTATATTATGACCAATAATGAAATTTCATCTTTCGCCAAATCAAAACTTTGGGTTTCATGATTTTGAGATCCCTGATTTCAAGGTTCTCGGCTCTTCCACCTGCCAAAACCCGAAATGCCGAAACATCGAAGTCTTTGTCTGTGTCCTCCTCTGCTTCCATATCACGTTTTGTGACTTCAGGAATTCTAGAGCAAGGAACCCCAATCTCTTGTCTCCTAAAGTGCCAAATTGCTAAATCTAGACACGTTCATCAATTTTTGGCTCCTCAACAGGTTTTTCACCTTTTGGGGGTTTCAGACTTCATGATTTTGTGAATCCTGACATGAGGTTTCCTGACTCTCCAACCCCTGAACCTTGAAATGGTCAAAGTATTTTGACTTTTACTATTGACGAAAACTCGCCACCTGTCACCTTTCTCGGCTTTCAGAACTTGAATCAGTCTTCGACTGTCATTTCCCTATCTCTTCAAAACCCTGAATTTCGAAGCGATGCCTTCTATGGAATCAACAATTGATAGCCTTCCTTGAGATCTAATGTGTCACGTTACTTTGAGATTCCGGGTACTGAGAGTTCGAAACTCTCGATCCCAAAGCACTTGTCAACACAAATCCCAAATTTCTAAATCCCGAAACACCGAAATGTTGAAATTCCACTTCAATGATTGTCCGGGTTTCACAACTCTGGGTTTTTCAATACAAAGGCCCCTTGCTCCTTGTCATCAGGACTTCCAGTATTCTGAATCCCGAATTACCAAAATCCCAATCACATCAAATTCTGTAGCAACTCATGACTTCAGGATTTCTTCTCTACTATGCCTCACTCTTTGTCATCAGGACCCCTGAAATGTCGAACTCTAAAATTATGAAACAATTAAAATTCTGCTCCTTGCCTTAACACATGCACCAGAACTTAACCTTTTGCACGAAGATTCTTCTTCCTGCCTTCCTTCGAACACTTCAAAGGCTCTACCCCTTCTGAGCTTTCTCTAGTAGATTCAAGCCTCGAAAAAGGGCCTTTTCTCGCACTCCTTGTGGCATACCTTCAGATAATTTTGTGTATTTGAACTCTTGACTCTATGCACCTTCTGCGACAACAGTCTTTCTCTCTTCCACGTTAGTTAATAACTTATAAGGACTCAACTAGCCTACACACGCCTTGCACGGATCCTATGCTTCACTCGCACTTCTGTTGGAATGAGAAAAATGGTATCCCTCCTGATCTTTCAGAGATAAACTTTGAACCTTTGTCAACGCACTCCTTGCGGACGCTTCACTGCACTCCTTGAAAGAAATTCTCTTTCAGGAAGAGAAACAATTGAAATTCATTCTCTTTCTTCTCTCATACTTCAAACATTTAATATGAAATTATACATTCAACACAATATTAAATCAAATGTATAACAAAGAGAATAAAACAACTATCAGCATACCATTCAGCATGTATACACAGAAAACATCATAACACCATGAGTCTAATTCAAAGCTTCATATATTAATTCAAAGTTTTTGTACATGGGTTCTTCTCTACAACTTTCTGCTACAGCTTCCTTCTTATTCTTCTCTATGCTAATGTTACAATGATCTAATCATCCCATGATACAAATATGAGGGTGTCTATATCTGTTTTCCCTCCCGTTCCTCTAAATTGTCTAATATCTAATTCAAACTTACCTACTTTCATTAACTATGCATAAATTCCTCTACCTTCTATAGATGAGAGCGAATTTCTCATGCTCTATTTACAATATGCAAGCACTCTTCCCTTTAACCATTACATTAATTCTTCAAAAACATTTCAAAAATGTGCACTGGAGGTCTTCTAGTTGTCTTCTACCTTTTACATTGCTTGCTTGGCTAGTTGTTTACGATGCTCCTGCATCCCAAACTCTATTGAAAAATATCCCTCATTACTCATAATGATGAATGAAATTTCTTCCCCTCTATAAGTCTCCTTTTTACTCATAATTGTTAGATCAAAGACCAACTTGCCACTATAATCCTTGACAATTGTAACCAAAATAATCACATTTTCCATCACTCCTCACCCCTCTCCTTATAATTGGGCTTTTTTACAATATTACGGAACTCATCTTCTCATTAATAAACATTGTGGAGTCACCCTTGTCATAGGGATTTTTCAAGAGATTGTTGAATGCTATGTATATCACCTTGATTACTATAATTTACTCTTGAACATATAATATGAACAACAATGAAATGCTTTATAAGATGTCCATTGTTCCTATTGGGAGTTTTTTTGGACTAGCTTAGACTTCCCATTATCAAATCTAGACACTTCGTACGTGGTAGAACCCAATATTACCTAGTTCTCTCCTTGTCTTCTTCCTCTCCTAGTGTTCCATGCTCTCCTACATACTCTTCCTCTTTTCCTAGTCCTCTTTTCCTAGTCCTTCACTTCTTTGGTCAGTTTTCAAAGATTTCCCCCTTAATGGTCACATTCCATAGCTTGCAACTATGGAGCCCCTCCCAATGGTGACATCATATCTTCCTTTTGTCCTCTCTCCTTCACTGGTACCATTGGTATTTTTCACCTCTATGCTTGCATTGAACTTAGGTTGATGCATGTTGCCTCCTACGCTTGCATAAAATACCCCATTGATGAATGCCCCCTCTCATTATTGCACTAAATCTTTCCTTGAAAAGGGGTATTTATGAATCAATGGGGTATTCGATAGTATTTATGCCTTGAAAATACCCCATTGATGCATGCCACCTCTCATTCTTGCACTAAAAGGATAAGCCAACCCTTAGGGAATCACTTTTCCAAACCAAATTATGCTTCACTACTTCCCATGTTTTTTGTATGGTGTTGGCTGCAAAATTCCCTTGATGATCACTACAATGCACATAGTTAGGAGAATTTGCATATTAAGGTTATTCCAAATCCTTTTGCCTAAAGGGGTGCCAAAAGTGATGTAGTTTCTCAAGAGACTTTTCCAATGTTCATGACCTTTCACCAACTTGATGATTCATTTGGTGCATAAACTCTGGACCTATCCATTCATATCCAATATTTGGGTACACAAAATAGATTCTATTGAATTATGTGGAATCATTTTTCTCCTTTTTGAATTGGCTCATATAAAAGTTCATAAATCACTTCTCCAACTACTTGTAGGATTTGATAGAGGTAACCCAACGTGAGGAATAATATACATGAGTGACACCCAACACTTTAGTGCATATTAGGGACTTGGTAGAGAGAGACATGCTCAAGAATCCACTTGTCAATTTTCTTGACAAATCTTTGAAAAAAAACCTCTCGTTGCTCCTTTGGAAATGCATGAAAAGAAAGAGGGATTCCTATGAATTTGAAAAATTGGTTAGATTGAATCCAAGTCCATCGTTGGTGCATGAACCACTTGAGGTTTTTTCTTTGACTCATCCATACATAGTGTGATTGTTGAATGCTATGTATCTCACCTTGATTACTATAATTTACTCTTGAACATATAATATGAACAATAATGAAATGCTTTATAAGATGTCCATTGTTCCTATTGGGAGTTTTTTGGACTAGCTTAGACTTCCCATTATCAAATCTAGCCACTTCTTACCTGGTAGCACCCAATATTACCTAGTTCTCTCCTTGTCTTCTTCTTCTCCTAGTGTTCCATGCTCTCCTACGTACTCTTCCTCTTTTCCTAGTCCTTCACTTCTTTGGCCAGTTTTAAAAGATTTCCCCCTTAATGGTCACATTCCATAGCTTGCAACTATGGAGCCCCTCCCAATGGTGACGTCATATCTTCCTTTGATTTGGCTATCGACAATTTGGACCCTAAATCTTCATAGAAAATTTGAAGACAATCCAATGTATTAAGAAGGACACCTCCTCTTCTATTGAGGCGAGGAAATGATCATTACAAAAGTGCACATTGACTCATTGGACCCCCTTTCTATCAAGTAAAGGGATTGATTTAATAACGTCACATGCCATTCTACTATGTAGGAAATAACTAAGTTCTTATGTTAACATCACATAAAGTGCAGGTGCCTAGGGGTTTCCATGTCTAATTGACCAAAAGAGGCAAATTTATTTATATCTACCATGGTTAATTGACAAGCAAACTACAACCTTGACAAAAAAAGTTTCATCAACCTTAATTAAAAGAAGGCTTTGGTAAATGTATCCCATGAATTGAGCCAATGCAATCTAGCTTGAATTTGTGCACCCCAAGATTTGCAAGTTTATTTTACCTTCAAAAAAATCTGATCTTAAGCACTATGGCCTAGCTATATTCATTAAAAGGGATAAGCTCTAGAAATTAAGATAGTGATTCCAATTCTTCTTTCACAACCTTTTGCTTCATTCTTCTAACAATGACAAGTTTTCCACAATAGCCCCATAAAAATGTAGTGACCCAACTAATATCATCCTCCCATCAAACTTACCATATTTTGAGGCCTCTAGGCCACGGAATTAGGTTCCAAATGCATTTGAAGACTCCAACACACATTTCCTACTTAACATGAGATACATAAAGCATTAAACTTATCTTCACAACTTTGAATTTTACATCTCCCAAGAGATGTAAAAATGATATGTTGATGATCTAACATAGTAAGCAATCCTTGAACTTGCATGGATCTTCTCCTATTATAATTAGAGAAGAAAAATGCATGTTTAGTAAGAACATACTGGTATATTCACTTCAACACTTTTTTACCTCTTTTATGAAAATTGGACCAAGTAAATCACAACCCAAGACTTGACAAAAAAAAAATGTTGGGGTCGTACAACACGAGCCTAGCCTTTAGGCCATTCCAAGCCATGTTCTCCCTCAAGGGTGTCTGAACAAGTAGCAATCCCTCTTTATCTTCTTAACTCTTTGCATTGTTAAAATCTTCACACAACCATATGGTTTTGGGAGCTCATTGTCCAACCAATCCTACATGCCCACTCTCTCACTTGAATCATTTGAGGCATATACATTGACTAGTCCTAGGTCTTGTCCATTTAGAGGAAATGATGTCCAAACCATGCAGTGTTTTAGATCAATACCATGTCCAATGGTTAGGTAAAAATACAAGGAGATCAAGGTGGTTGCCTCTCCACCTTCAACATGGTTAGGTAAAAATACAACAATCGACCATATTAGCCAAAGAGTGACTTACAAAATTAAATCAATTACTTTAACTTCTTGCAAACATAAAACATCTAACTTGGAACAATTTCATGTGTTCACCAAACCATGGATTTGTGGCAAGGAATATAAGGTCCGGAATATTCCATGATACTATATTCATTACAAACTTTCAACATGAAAATTCATAGCCTCATCATCTCTCAAGATCTCAAGGAAACAAAAAGCATTTGGAGAGGTACATTATGAAATTGGGGCAAGGAACACTCATTTAAGGTTCTATCATTTTGTTTCTAAGAGTCTTTAACGTAATGATCCCACTAAGAGTTAATTCATGGAAGCAAGGGTTAGGCCATATGGCCCCCACATTTTAGATAGGAGGTGGGTTGGGAAGCCCCAAAGATAAATTTTCCCACAATCGAGCTAACAATCTTCTTAGAAGTTGGAACAGGGATAGGTGCCATGGTTAGTTAATATTTTTGGATTTGAGGATATTTTCCCTTCTTTAAAACCTTCACTATTTCTGAAGGGAAAGGACACAAAGCCTTGCATTTGAACATTCTTAGCAACATGGGTTTCAACATTTTCCATGTTGGTTGAGGGCAATCCTTAATTCTATGGTCAATGATTTGGCATTGAAACATATGTTCAAGAGCTTAATGTATTAGACCGGTTGGTGAATCCCCCCCCCCCCCCCCC
>CBVK0100364424.1:0-12912 GCA_900067695.1 Picea abies
ATTTCTCTATTATTGATTCACCCCCCCTCTCAGTAATCCAACAGACTCCATATGTGATGAAGGTTTTATCCATGGGTATTCATCTCAAAGAAAATATTACAACTATTTAAATATAAGATTAGATAAAATTATTGAAAGTGAAAATGTAAGAGCGGATGATGAAAATATTGGAAGGATCAAGATGCAAAAAAATGACCAGCCAACAACAAGAAGCTATAATGAAGAAGAGCAAGACAATTAGGAAGATAGTGTTGAAGAAGAAGAAGAGAAAGACAATGAAGAATATAATGTATAAGAAGAGAATGAAAATGATAAATAGAATGGAGAAGAATAATAAAAGGAATATCATATACAAGACACAAAGAACCACCATGAAGAACCGATTCTTGTAGAGAACAACAAAGGTGTCCAAACAAGAAGAAAATTGATAAAATCACCAGAACATGTAAATTTGTTCTTNNNNACAAGAAGAAAATTGATAAAATCACCAGAACATGTAAATTTGTTCTTATTGTCTAAAATGGAACCCAAGAACTTCGAGGAGGCTAGAAAATATGAAAATAGGGTTAGTTCCATGAATGAATAATTAGATCAAATTGAGAAAAACAAAACTTGGGAGCTAGTTCCAAGACCAAAAGACAAGAATGTAATTTGCACCAAGTAGGTTTTTAGGAACAAAATGAATTAGGATGGAAAAGTAGTGATAAATAAGGAAAGGATTGTATGTAAAGGATATGCTCAATTTGAAGGGGAAGATTTTGTTGAAACCTTTGCTCTAGTAGCTAGACTAGAAGCCATTATAATCTTTCTAGATTTTGCAAGCTACGAGAGTATCAAAGTTTATCATAGGGGTGTTAAATATGCATTTCTAAATGGAAATTTGGAAGAATAAGTATTCATTAAACAACCTGGGGTATTTGCGCTAAGAAACAACCAAGATTGCGTGTGAAAATTGAATAAATAACTCTGTAGTCTAAAACAAGCACCTAGAGATTGATATTCGAGGCTTGTTAAGTACCTATAGAAACAAGGTTCCAAGATAGGAACTACATAAACTAATACTTACACCAAAGAATAAAATGGAAATATAATTATCATTCGGGTCTATGTAGACAATATCATCTTTAGAAGAGACTCTAATTATCTAAGTCAAAGTTTCTCAAAGAACATGCAAAAATAATTTGAGATGTCCATGCTAGGTGAATTGTCCTTATTTCTAGGTCTACAAATCTCTCAATCAAATAAAGGAATATTGATTTCTCAGACAAAATACATTAAGGAGATGTTAAAGAAGTTCAACATGGAATATTGAAATCCTATTAGTACTCCCATGATAACATGATGTAATTTGAGTAAGGATGATCAATCACCAAAGGAAAATCACACCATGTATATATCAATGATTGTTAGCCTTTTATATGTAACTACACCAAGGCCTGATGTTATGCAAGCTATCGGATTGGTTGCAAGATTTTCATACACACCAAAAGAATCACATGTGATGGAAGTCAAGAGAATTCTCAGATACTTGAAGGGAACAATGGATTTTGTATTGTGGTATCCAAATAGAGAGAATTTTACTCTAACAACATACACTACAAGACATTAAGGTAGAATGAAAGAAACCAATTTCTATACTATGTGACAATACCAATGCCATAGGTATTTCCAAAAACCAAGTAATGCACTCAAAGACACAACATATTCCAATCAAATATGATTTTCTAAGAGAACATGTGAATGATAAGATTGTCAAGTTGGAGTATGTTCCTACCAAGGAACAAATTGTCGATATGTTTACCAAACCCCTACCTAGAGATACATTTGAGTATCTCAAAAAACATATGGGAGTCATTCTCGTTTCCCAATGAAATATTCATTTGAAATTTGTTGGGAGATCGACAAAAGAAAAACATCAGGGGGAGATTGCATATGGTTTCACATTGCAAATAAAATGGAAGAGTACTACATTAGGGGGAGATACAATAAAGAAATTACAAATTACAAAAAACCCTTTCCATTGATGTCAAAGGAGGGGAGAAACGAAATAGGGGAAGCAGAAAGGAAGAAAGGAAGAAAAACACTCAACAAAACAGTGATAGGGGGATCATCTCAATAGTAGAGTTTACATCAATGATAAAGGGGGAGATTGTTGAACATATTGTCATTGATTTCAAGGATGGTGCTAACTATAGGAGTAAAGTAGAAGACCATAGAATAATATATGGTTGATAGAACAATGCAGATTCTATGGTTGATATAACAATGCAGAATAAATGTATGATAAAACAACATATAATCAATGGTTGAAAGAACAACGTAGAATCCATGGATGATAGAACAATGTAGAATCAATGGTTGAAAGAAAAATGCAGAATCGATGAATGATATAACAGTTCAGAATTGATGGTTAATAAAACAACACAATGTTTGTAGATGGTTGAGGACATCACAATAAAATTTTGATTGAAATTGATGACATATATTAAATATAGGAAAATCCTCAACAAATCAATGGCTCTCATCGATCATCTATTGAACCCCCCCCAAAAAAGAAGTCATGTGTTTCAAAACCTCTCTATCAAAGCTTCTATCAACTATATAATATGACATGAATACTCCATAGATGAAATCCAATCGTCAATAAGAAGAGATATCGAGTGAATCTGGACCGTTCATCGTAGGCAAGGCCATCAAAGTGATTGAGAGTGAAGAGACTCCAACAGAAGAAACTTCAAGTAATGGTGAGCCAAATCATATGCCACATAAACTATCATGTTATAGCCATAAAGCGACATTTCAAAGTGCCAAGTCAACATGATGTACAGAAAAGAGTTGAAGGCAGTGATGATGTCATAATATCATCAATGCCACATCATCCATGACATCAGTATGATGAATTTAGACAGCTCAAATATCAAAATGACATGGATTCTATCATGGATGCCAGAGTGTCATAGGAGTGACACATGTCAACTATACTATTGATTGTATCAAACAAGAGTGGGTCTAGTTCGTTGTATGTCTTCATCTCAACCATTGATTTAGAATAGTGAGTGAATCTCCACCGTTCATCGGAGAGGCCCTGTCAGATTAAATTTTGTTACCAACAACAAAGGCATTCCAACAAAGGAACTCTGAAAGAAAACAACATTAGTTGATATGAATAAGTATATCTTAGTCGTTCATCTAGGAAGCATTGGTCGTAGTGGATTGAGTAGCAACACTCTGACGAAAGAGATCTAAGGAGGAATCCGAACCATCAATCTCTATGCAAGAAAGATAAAATCTCATCCTTAGATGAACATGGGACCCATATGAACTTATCACATATAGTTACAATGACGGTAAATAACTAGTAAGCATGTTGAGAGAGTGATGCAATCGAAACCATTGATTTCATAATGCGAGGACCATTGGATATATTGTAGTACGAGTCACCGAAGTAGAGTGTGCAACTTATGATCTATATATATGGGTATCTAGTAGATCTCTTTTTTCCATCGGGAAAGACATGGTCGGAGTGAAGTTGACAGGAACACTTTGACAAGAAGGACTCTGAGAACCAATGAAAATCGTTGATCAATCATCCAACGGTTGATATAGCGTTGAGTGTTTCAGAATCACTATGGTCCTTATGACATGATAAAAAATCAACAATGGAGATTGAATGAATATATAAATATAACGGTTGCTATGTAATAAGTCCCCAAGGGTCCAACAGGCTTGGTGGTCCCAAAAAATAAAATCATAGATCAATGATGGAAATCAAATGGAAACCCTGATCGGATGGTAAGTGAGTGTTGAGGTCCTAGGGGTTCGATAGGCACCCTGGTTGTCCCAATAAATGAAATTGAAGATCGACGAATGAGATCAAATGGATAAGTGATCTAACAACCCTTGAGTATTAAGGCTTATATGTGGAAATTGTGTGTGACAAAAGGAAGTTAAAATATCAGTTTCCATGGAGGGATTTGTATCTCAACCTGAAGGAGAATTGATGGACTCGAGCCGACCAAACATGATATGTACATGGATGAATTATTAAGGAAGAAATAAATATAAATGACAATTCCCTAATCGAGCTAAGTAGATAGGTGTGTGGAGGATAAGGGTTATGAAATTATGAGCGAGAAGTACAAAGCTCATATCTCATGAACTGTGCAGAGAAGGAATGAAGACCAAAGCTTCTGCAGGGTTGTTCATTGAGGTTTAATAGGATTTTTAGACCAAAGCTTCTGCAGGGTTGTTCATTGAGGTTTAATAGGATTTTTGCCCTCATCCACTTGTATGTTGGTGCCTAGAATTATTGATTTGGTGCTCAAGAGGATTGGTTTCCATCCATTTACAATTTGGTGCCTAATTTATCAGTAGGTTCTCATAAGAGGATTGGTGTCCTCTTTCTTTTATAGGTTGGTGCCCGAAGTTTATGAGTTGGCACTCATAAGAGTATTGTTGTCTTCACAAATTTACATGTATCTATAAAATACTTTCAAGGATTTCACTTCTATATATGTAATGTGTTGACTATAATGAGTATCTCTTTGATATGAATGCTTGCTACAACAAATGCTAATATTTTTTAAATCAGTGTAAAATGAAAAGAGTCAAAAGTGTGCAGTACTAATTCACCCCCCTTCTCAGTACTATTTTCATTCCAACAAGTTCGAGCATATAATCATGTTTGTTTTTTTGGGCTATGACATATTATCAAAGTAGTCTTCTCTTAGTTACCACATGTACGAGTGCATGTTTGATGTCACTTGTTTCAAAATTAAGTTCATTGGTAAAGTTTGTCTGAGATTGATTTTGCATTTATTTCAAGATAAATTTTATTGTGCTATTAAATTAACTTAATCCAATAGTGGAATAGACTCAGAGATAAGTATAAAATATGAATGAATCTCATTTAACATTCAACAATATAATAAAAATTTTGAAATCCCTTAAAATTAATACAAAATCTCACTAGTGTACAAATCAACTTTGTCTTGAATACAAATAATTTTTACCTCATAAACTTAATGGTAGATAATCACTCTCCTCCATTAGATCACATTCTCTCTCTGACTTAATTGATGTTTCTAGAAAACCTAATTGGTTAAGGCTATAACAGATTCCTTACTGTCTTATAGTTTAAGAAATTGATAGGTGGTATTTACAATATTTTTCATACTCTTTCCTTGAAAGGGAGAAAGTTTGGACTAGTGTGGAATAGTAGTAAGTGCTATAGTCACTGATGCCATCCTCAGTTGAGATAGAGGGTAGGTAATGCATGGTGAAGGATTCTTCAAGGAAACCAACATGACTCTCATTTCCATTGCATTAGTGTAATTGTATCAATTAGTGTGAATAAACCCTAGGTGTCAAGCTTAAGATCCTCTTTCCCTTCTGAGATGTGTCATTTCCCATATCAAAGACATTTTTAGTGTTTTGTGGAACATGGAACTCTAGGGAGGTTGATTGGATTGCTATGAAATTTCTAGGAAAATTTAGCATGAAGTAGCCTATATCAAGCTACCAATAAACCAAGTGCACATTACCGAGTGAGTAGTAATCCATGATACTCTCCTATTGTTCTACACATTTTTGTTTGTATTACAAATATATATGAAGCTTCAATTCTAAATGATGTAGTGAGTGCTACTAGTGAAGAGAAAGGGGATATGAATGTTCCAAAATTAATGATACTCTAAAATTTGTTTGAAAATTTTGAGTTGGGGGAATGAGTATATATTGTTGGCATCCATGTTTTTGTTTGACATATTGTTTTTATGTAATAAGATACTTGTGAGGTAGAAGAATTTAAAAAATTGTGCAATTTTGTGAGGATTGTAAATGATAAATCCAATTGTGTAGAAATGGGAAAATGACAAGTTAAAGAGTCGGACAAAATACAACTTGCCTAATAAAAAAAATTCAATGCAATAAAATAAAATCAGTTAAAGTGTAAGGTGACTCTAGTCAAACCTACTAAATTTAGCAAAAAGTAGCTTATACAAAGCTACCAATAAACCAAGTACACATTACTGAGTGAGTAACACTTTCATTGTATTCTCCTATTGTTCTGCACCTTTTTGTTTGTATTGTAGATCTATCTAAGGCTTTAATTCTAAATGATGCAGTGATTGCTACTAGTGAATATAAAAGGGATATGAATGTCCCAAATTTAACGATACTCTAAATTTTTCTTGTACATTTTGAGGAAGGGGTACAAGTATATATTGCTGGCATCTGTGTTTCTCTTTGAAATATGTTTTTATGTAATAAGATACTTATGAGGTAGAGGACTTAAAATGGTTTTGTGTAAATTTGTGAGGATTTCAAATAAGAATGCTAGTTATGTAGGAATGTGAAAACTATAAATTAAAGTGTTGAAAAAAAACATAACATGCCTAATGAAATTTTTGCACTACCATAAAATCAATTAAATTTTGAAGTGACTCTATTCAATCCTACAAAATGCAATGAAATTAATTACTATAAATTCTATGTTGCAGTGTTGTAGTTGGTGAACCTTATCTAGAATTATTTCATATCAAAAATTCTTGAGGATACATCATTGGATCTCTCATCTGATGACACACCTTCAAGCACCTCATAGAGCACAATTTGTTTTTGGGTATATACATATCACCATGGCATAGGTCCCACACACACAAGAAGGAAAAGAGCCCTATAAATGAGCTTTAGAGCATATTGTACGACAATCATGAGGGATTTCAACAAGACTTGTGCAACAATATCCCATATAAGGATATTTGAAAGAAATGGTGTTCATCGATAGCCCATCCAAGGAACTAAATAGAAATGGAATAAAGTACACAAGATAAGGTATAAAATGTCAATTATATGCTTAAATTTTGAATTCATTGACAACACATTATGTAAATGGATAGGGTTCATTCAAAATTCATGTGTGTCATAAAATGGTTTAAGTTACAATGAAGTCATAATAATGTGGGATATGGAGAGTATATTCTTCATGCATGTGTGAATTCTAAGAAAATACAAGAGGAATTAGTTATTGTAAATCCTCTATTGCAACCCTGTGGTGAAGAAATACAAAGAGGGAACCTTGATTGGCGTATACCCCCTACCACATTTTGATTTGAGGGTGTGGGGTGGGGGTGTAATATGCATGGGAAAGGTGTGTTAAGGAGGATGTTGTAGGACCATAGGAGGTCGTGGGTTTGTACTGGTTGGGTGGTCCTAGGGAGGGACATGGTATGCAATATATCAAAGGTCAATGTGCGGTTGACCTAGTGGGGGTGGAGCATGTTGGATAGAGTCGATAAGTATATCAACCACCTAGCATAATGTAGTGGTCATTGGAGGACATGGGGTATATCAATAATGTAAATGTTCATAAAATTCACCTTTGTGTACATTAATTCCAATTTCAGGGTGACTTAGATTGTGTTATCCTTGATTTGGGAGTTGGAAAAAACAACTTTTCCTGCTATTCATTACAGTAGATATTTACAGAAATGAATTTAAAGTAATTATTAGGGAAAGGTTATTTGTTGACATAACCAATGACAATGTCGTCATTGGTGTATGTGGTCAATTATCAAGTTTTTAGTGGATTGTCTCAATGTGGTGAGGAGTTCTATTTCAATTTCTTGGTGGATGGGGAGTTGGAAATAGGCTGAAATCTTAGTTGTGAGTGCTTTGAAGTTGCAAAATTTCCCCGTGGAGATTTGAGTGTACCAATTGGTAGCAGATTTGATCATTTTTTAATGAAAAATACTAATCCTAATGATGTCATATTTGAGGTTGTTTGATCCACACCATAAGTGGTATCTCTAGATTCACCTAGGACAATCATAGAAAAAATCTATAAGGTTTTTCATTTTGAAGCTACAGAGGAAAATAAGATGGAAAATCTTTAGAATTCCATTGACATGATCAATGCAAGATTGTCCAATGATATTTGGAATTGGTATTGTGATATTTTCATAACAAGTGTGCACCAATACTAGAAATTACATGATAAGATGAATATCATGACTAATGTAGTGATGGCAATGGACCTCTCATTTAAATTTTGCAAAACTAATAACATGGAGCTAATCTATTGAAGGCACTTCCTCTTAAAGTTTTCAATCCTAACTAAAATGAGCCAAGACCTTAATGGATAAAACCTGATTGAAGTTAAATGTATTAATAATTTCTGAAACAATCACAAAGTCACATAACCATAAATTCAATTTGAACTAGTCTCTTGTTTAAAGATGGTTTTTTATTTTTAGATATAAAGTATCAAGGCTCAAATGTGAAATCCGTGCTTGTTATTCACCCACATTCTCACCATGGATGGGAAGGTTTGCATTTAATTTTAACTATGAATTAATGTTTTTGTAATGGATTGAAGGATTTCAACACTTAATCAATTACGGATCATGTGAACATACATATATCTAATCACAAGTCTAGTATTTATACATTAATAATTTGTATGAATTCAAGAGATACATAGTCTATCTTGGAAACCTAAAGGCATATCAAAGCCAAATTTAGATAGATCTCTCTCAGAATGCCTATACTACATAAACCTAGTCCACCACCTAAATTCAATGCACTATAATACCATGAAAACAATTCATAATGTTGTTGTATCCCCACGCCAAGGTGAAGTTCTAGACCACCTTTCTTCTCTTAGTGCAATTTGTAATGAAAGCATGGCTAGGATGGATTCAATACAGTCATCCAATAATTAAAATAAAAGGATTTAAATATCATCATTCAACTAAAAATTAAATCTATATCAAATATTGAATGAACCTTCTAATCTAGTTTAGACCAACTTCTTTAATTACAATGTAAATATGAGTAGAAATTACATTTTTGTCTTTGGATGTTTCCATTGATTTATCCAAAACATTGTCCCAAAACATTGTCTCCCTTGATAATGTTTTCCAACATCTTCAACACTTATAATGGCACTATGGAACTTTCCCACACCAAACTGCAGTTAGAACTAGACCTCTATGACAAACCCAAAACAAAATAAAACACTTCAAGATGAAGTTCCTTCACAATCTTCAAGATGAATAAACACAACATGTTCATTCTACCACTTTCTGTGACCAAAAAGATTAAAATCCTTTAAATCAATAAACCTTAGAGTCTTATATCATTTTACAATGAATTATGAATCTTGTGACATACTAATTGAACTATCTAGTACAAGTTTGGTTTAATTGTGTTCAAAAAATACAAAATTAATCGGAAAAAAAAACACATCATGTGCAACTTACCGTTGCACTTCAAGATGTAAGAGATGTTGTTAGTGTTTGAGGTTTTGTTGTTAGTAATTGAGGTTTCTCTTTTCTTCTTGCAGATCCAACATTGTGATTACAGTTTGGTTATATCATGTGTGGTTCTTTAATAATAACACAATCATTTTATTCATGCTTGGTCACTACAGTTGTGGGAGGAATGTCCTTTCTCTTACTAGTCTTCTTTTTCTTGTTTTCCTACACGAAATATACATTTGGATGACTATTGGTGCTTGAGTTTGTTTGGGGGGAGGGGATAAAAATAATAGAAAAGAAAGAAAAATCATAAAACAAAGTACAAAATACAAATATAGGATCAATATATTATGTTTTTGACAACATAGATTCCTTGTTCACAATGGCTTGTGCAAGTAACTGAGCTCCAAAAATCCTACAAATTCCCCACAAGTTTAATACAAAAAATAGATTAGATGCATGAATGAAGGCTTAAAATCATACTCGAAGAAATGAGTTGTTGAGGTCCAAATGGTTTTCATACAAAGGTGTTGTAGTCTATCACCAACATATCAATCCATGTAAACAAGGAATCACTCACCTAGAGTGCATTGTGAACACTTGAGATTCATGGGAGGAAGTTACTAGGTGACATGCATAACCATATATAAACTCATGCTCTAATATACATACCATGTGATCATTACCTTCACTATTGGAACAATATTATAACATATATTAGGTTATACAAAATATGCAAGCATATATTAATGCAACAAATAAGTAGAAATAATAATAGAAGAATACATCAGAATGAAGAACATCATCAGAATAGATCATTGACACAATAAAAAAGTACTGAAGTATGGGGGTCATTCCATTCATACTTAGAATAAGTATAATCATCATTCCAAAGATCAACTCTTCTCAAAAGAGTACCAACTCAACAACACAACTAGACTTTACATTATCTCCCTAGCTTGCAAACCACTTTATAGGTTGAATCCTTTATATATACTTGCATCTTTAGGCATTGAGGTTCCTTTATGTCTTTGGTTTATTACTTGTGCAATAAAGGGTTGGAAATGACAATAGAAATTTGAAATTGAAGTTGGTTAAGAGACTATGTTTATAATTCCAATGGTACCACATTTCACTAGGCATACATTATCACACAACAATCCACTTTGTGGCTATCGCAGAGGATTGTGTCAAATGTTAAACATTTTTCTAAGCATAGAGTCATAAATGCATTATTGTTCTTCACCTGCAATGTAGTTTAACATTTATTTTATGCCACCCTAGGTATACTCATATATATTGGCATAATTTTTAATAAAATAAATTAATGTGCTATTGTCCAATGATGTATAAGAGTAGGTTTGAAACATGACACTTGAGAAGGAAAAAATAACAAAAAGGAAGGAGCCAACATAGGTGGAAAAAATAGAACTAAGTTCTATGTATAATGATATAGATCTTGGCATTGGAGTCCCCTACATTACATGAATTTCACACAAAAGGAGTAAATGAATTTCATTCACAAAGAATATGAATCCCAAATTCATACTAAATTATTTATATAGATTTGATGAGTGCCAAAATTTACAAGGATACTACGTTCTTGTTTAAAGTTATAGGTAGATGGCTTGGGAAAGTGTCTCCTAGTAACAAGGTTAGTTTATTACACTTGTAATGTGAGTGTTGCATGTGATTATTTATCCTTTTATAAATTGTAGATTATATCACATAATACAAGAACGTGACATCATTTACCTCTACCTGTGCTCAACACAACCATAAATTTTTGTTCTTTTTCCATCAATATGATGTTGTAATCCTTCCACTCTATTACTAGGAAAAATTGTTCATAACTAATTTTTATCTAATAGCATGCCCATTCCTAGAGAACAATAATATGGCTATTTCAAATTTTTTTTAATTTATTTAATGCGGTGAAATGGCATGCCTATATTTTGATGAATTGTGCCTTTGCATTTTTTTTAAATTTATATTTATTGTCTAGGGTTTTCTTGCAGTTTTGAGGTTCAATTGAAGTGAAAGCTCATGTTGGACAAGTTCATCTTACATACATATCAAAATACATTTGAATAGTTATTAATTTTGCATGGAAACAAAAAACATATCAAAATACATTTGAATAGTTATTAATTTTGCATGGAAACAAAAAAGTGAGCCTTCTATTAATAAAAATCTTGAATTATATATGAGTTAGGTTGGGAGAAACTACGAAGCTAATAGTTATTAGTTTACTTTATCAAGGTGCAGGAAATGGGATTACAATTATTGAATGCAGTGAGGAGACACACTTATATTTTAATTAAGTGTTCCTTGGGATTTCTTAAATTCAGATTCATTGTCTAGAGTTTTCTTTTTGTTTTGAGGTTCAATTGAAATCAAATCTCATGCTTGAAAATTTCATCTTATAGACACACCAAAATAAAATGGAATAGTTTTGCATTTTGCATGGAAACAACAAAGTGAGTCCTCTCATGCATTACATCATCACCAAAATGATCATGTTTAATTAGGCATAAATTCTTTTGAGTAATACCCATGCTTCCATCAAGTGCTTGAGGCCCCTGGGGATTAATCTTCACAGTTTCATATGGTTACCTTCTTATGGTATGTAGTTTACCCCATGAATGAGTTTCCATAGATTTTTTAGACGTGGCACCCATTTCTACCAACACTCCCAATCCATTATCATATTCTATGGAAGTACGATTACTTGAAGAGTTATGACTATTAGTCTCAAGTATTCATAGCCCCACTCTACAAAATTGTCCTCAACAAGCCCTACCCAATATTGTTGGAGGAATCTTTAAGGGAAAATGTACTCATAATTGATTGGTACCTAGAATGAGATGGAAACTATTTGATATAGATGCACCTCAACTCCACATATTCTCCCCAAACATGTCACAAATAGGTTTGTGCTCATGGAAATAAGATACAATCCTACCAAGTTTGGGGCTAATGTGATGTTGAAGCAACACAAAAAAGACTTGTTCCCTTCTTAGCTAAGGAATTGTTCACATACAACTCATTGAAAATATTTTGAGAAAAAACGAATTGGAAAAGGTTGAACATAAGATACCATATGTTATTTGTAGGTTTTATAACCAATTTGAGTAAATAGGTGAATCTATGCTTGATCAAACAAATTGGCTTAAGCTCCTATCGAATGAATATACTAGAGCAATAGTTGAAAATGTATATAAGGAAATAAAAGAAAAAAACATGATGCAAGAGAAGCAAATGATTACCTTGATGGAAATGCCTTGTGGATCATGGAGGTGACCTCCCTTCAAAAATGCACTTGTCAAAGAAAAAAATAAATTATATGACCGGATAATAACTAAACATGTATGAGGTTGCATTTGTCAAAGAGAATAAAACATTATATGACTGAATAATAATTAAACATGTACGAGACTCTACAAATACTAAAGGGGAATACCTAAATGAGTTCCTCTTGGTTTCGAGTATAATTTATTCTCTACTAAACATGGATAACCACGTGAAGGTGGAATCTCATTTGGAATCTCATTGAGGTTAAATTGAAGTGAAATCTCATGTTGGACAAGTTCATCTTATAGACATATCAAAATACATTTGAATAGTTATTAATTTTGCATGGAAACAAAAA
>CBVK0100364426.1:0-12908 GCA_900067695.1 Picea abies
TGGAACCATGCCTCTGTCCTGTGCATATGATAAATCTCTCCCCCTTTTTCATCAATGGAAAATTTATCTTTAAATCTGGTGCTGCTCCCCCTGACTGAACTATCCTATTATGGTGCTTCCTCGTGTTCATCTAAGACATATAAGATAAGCATTCAAAAAGCATTAAAAAAACATTCATTTTTTAGTAGAAATAACTCCAAGTCTTTGGAAAATATATTCAAAGGCTTCCCATGGAAGTGGTTCTGTAAATGTGTCTTCCACTTGTTCTTTTGTTCCCACATACTCAACTCTGATGTTCTTTTCTGCAACCTATTCCCGTAGAAAGTAGAAAGTGATACTTGATTGGAATGTGCTTTGTCTTGGAGTGCATCACCGGGTTTTTTGAGATATTGATAGTGCTTGTATGATCACAATATATTGGAATGGGTTCATCATACTTATCCTATATATCTATCAAAGTTTGTTTCATCCAAAGAACCTGTGTACAACATGCTATATATCTATCAAAGTTTGTTTCATCCAAAGAACCTGTGTACAACATGCTAATGCTGCAATATACTCTGCCTCGACTATAGATAGAGATATTGATGATTGTTTTTTTCTTAGCCATGATACTAAAAACTCACCCAAGTAGAATGTTTCTCCATCGGTGCTTCATCGGTCATCAATACAACCTGCCCAATCTGCATCTGTGTAGGAAATTAGTAATAGATCCTTTCCTTTTGGATACCATAGCCCAAACTCTTATGTTCCTTTGNNNCTTTGAGATATCTGAAAATCCTCTTCACTGCTAATACATGTGATTCCTTTGGTGCTGCTTGAAATCATGCCACCTATACAACTGCCTGCATTACATATGGTTTGGATGTTGTCACATACAATAGGTTGCCAATCATTGACCTGTATTGCCTTTGATCTGTAGACTTCGAATCATCATCTTTGCTCAACTTGCAACTGGTTTTCATGGGAGTGATAACTGGTTTGCAATCTTCCATTCCAAACCTCTTTAGCATTTTTATGATATGCATGGTTTGAGAAATAAAAATTCCTTCGTTGCTTTGACGTATCTGAAGTCCCAGAAAGAAGGATAGTTCTCCAAGTAGTGACATTTTAAATTCTTTCTGCATATCTTTTTCAAATTTCTATCTTAACCTATCGTCATCACTACCAAAAATAATATCATCAACATAAAATTCAATTAATAAAATATTACCTTGACTTACCTTGATGTAGAGGTTGTTGTCTTCACTTCATTTTTTGAACCCTGCCTGTTGCAGATACTTATCCAGTCTGGAGTACCATGCTCTAGGAGCTTGGTTTTGTCCATATAAGGCCTTCTTTAATTTACACACATAATCTATGTTCTTTGAAAATCGAAATCCTTCTGGTTGTTCAATGTAGACTTCTTCAAGTTCCCCATTCATAAAAAACCTGATTTATGTCCGTCTGATATACTTTAACATTTTTGGAGTATGCATAAGATAAAAGCAAACACATTGCTTCCATTCTAGAAACTAGGGCAAAAGTCTCTTCAAAATCGATTCCTTCAATCTGAGCATATCCTTTACATACCAATCTAGCTTTGTTCCTTGTAACCTGTCCATATTCATTCAATTTATTCCCGAAAACCCATTTTGTGCCGATCACATTCTTATTTTTTGGTCTCGGAACCAATTCCCAAGTGTCATTTTTCTCTATTTGATCCAATTCTTCATCCATGGCTCTATTCCAAAATTCATCCTTGTTGGCTTCTTCAAAATAGTTTGGTTCAATTGTAGATAAGATTGCTAGATGTGTTTGTTCTGGTGAATGGATTTTTCTTCTAGTTTCAACTCCTCCATATTTTCTTTCAATAATCTGATCTTGTAACACCCCTCCTAGCTAAGGGCATCTACTCAGTCAACTGGTGAATTTTTTTTTTTTGTGTGTGTGCGCGTGTGTAGAAGAAACAACCCCCTCGACTCTAAGTCAACACTCGAACCGATTGGATGCAAGTAAGATGAACACGATCAGGATGACCCGACATATCATAGAGACAATAAGAAGAATATGCCCCTGAACAGGAGGCGGGAAACTAACGGCTGTAGGCAGAGACAGACACCAAGGGTTAGGCACAATACTGTCACAGAAGGAACGAATCCGTCAGTAGAGTCGCAGTAGTGGAACTATACCTTTAAACAACCCGAGACTACTGATATGGCTCAGAACGTGTCGCAAGAGTGGAACTGTGCCTTTAAACAACCCGAGACTCTTGATACGGCACTGGATTCCTTCCACCGGGTTACACACAGACATACATACTAAGATGCAAGAAGATTCTATATCCCGCCTGACACGGTAGACTACACAACACAAACACCAAGTACTTACAGGACCAGGGACAACAATAAGCATTACGCATTGCATTTCTCTAATAAAGGCCATAATGAGCAACGACATCCACACCCTAATTGTAAACCCTCGACATTTCATTCTCCTCATTAACTTGCCCTTCCTACCCGTTGGTTACCAGACATTCTAATAACTTAACCACCATAGCATCGCAATTAGACATTGTCATCAACACTTCATCTTAAATGAAGAACATTCAAGTAAGCAATTATTAACCTGGTGATTGGCCTCATTATTAATATGCTAATTAAACAATTATTACCCTTGCAATTTATCTAGGGTTACCATGGCAACTAAGCAAATATTATCATTGCAGTGACGCATTTATCCTTAGCACTGTCAATTAACAACATTATCCCTGCAATGTAACCAAGTACCAACGTTGCATATTAACCAATATTAATTGTGCAAATCAACCTCATCATTGCCCTGGCAGATTAACCAACCATATTATCGCAAAGTAAACTATTAGTACCAAGGCAATAAAACAATTATTTATTTTGCGAATCAATACATTATTGCCCCGACAATTTAGCAATCTTACTATGGCAATTTAATGAGTATACCATGGCAACAAAACAATTACTAATTTGCGAATTAAACCAATACTAATAATTCCATTCGAACAAGCATTACCGAGCACTTATGCAATCATTAAAATTTGTGGCTCGACAATATTGATATTACTATTTAATATCAATGCGCGCCATTTAAACAAAATGACATTGCCCCCAACACGTGTACTTATTGCAACTTAACCATTGTTAATAATTCATTTCAATCTCATTAATTACATCGTAATTTAAACAATTTTCATTCTTGTAATTTAACAAGTGTCATCACGGCATTTAAGTAAATTAAACATCATGTTTACATTGCCGAGCTATACCATTACAATATTAAGGGAGAAAAGGTTAAATAGCATTATTAAAAAGGAGCCCTAGATATAAAGAAATTAAAATGCTACTTCTAACATATCAATTTTAAAACGGCAAGTGGCCTCGTAAATAGATAACAGCAAGTATACTAGTAGCCTTTGAAATGGACTTTTTCCATCACCTATTTAAAAATGGCAAAATGTAAGGAAACAATATTAAAATATCAATAATTGAAGGTGGACTTTATTGAAAGGGCAAGGATAAAACGTAAAAATGACGGTAATTAAATATCGCAATAAGTCGATTCGTTTTCTTCATTAATCTTGCAATTAAAAACAAATATTTTTATTTCAATTTACACCAGTATTCCATTGCGAATTAAGCAAATATTTCATTAAATAATTATATCCCCAGCAACCAAGGGAGAAGGTTAACCAACAATTACCACCAGGGAATAAATCAACCAATTCACAAATATAATCATCAGCCTTATCATAACAGAAATTAGGGTGACCGTAATAGCAATACACTGATCCCAAGAATCAATACGCAAGCATCTTAAACATTTTAGGCTTATCATTAGGGTTCGATGTCACGCCTTAGTAACAGAAATATGTAAGGCCTAAATATACTTAAATCGATTTGATAAAACCAGTTCTTATCGAACGACCAAAATTTGACTAAGTAATACTAACCTTCAGATTTTTAATAACAGAAATAAAGTTACTCAGTGGGACGGCAGGGTTACCTAAATTTGAACAACACAATAAATTCAAGAATTAAATTGCACAGGGTGCGCCAGGGTTGGGAGGCAGGGATTGGTTATGGCTGGGGTGTAGAGCTGGCGGCCTCGTAATCTGGTTGTTGTATTTAACTAAGCTTTACGAGTCAGTCAGTAGGGCAACCCTAAAGGTGACGGTAATCGACCCAGCTTCCCATACCCTCGATTAAACTTGGCAGCGGGGATCTTGTGGTGCGCGCCAGCCAGAATCATGGTATAGGTGTCCAACCCCTCGCCACGCACTTCATTTAGTGGAATCGGTCATTCCAGCCACCCAACACAGATGTTGAACTTCCTGAATCTGAACGCTAGGTTTCAAGAAGATTTTACCCATTCGCTTAAGAATCACACTGTGTATAAAAATGCAATATTAACTTGAAGCAACGTACCAAAAGGTAGTAATTCTCGAGCAATGGCTTATCCAGTGACCTGGGCGCAATTTCGCCTGCCTACGTATTTTCAAGCCCAAGGATCGAACCCCGTCTCCTGGGTTAGAGAATCTCCTTGATTTGTTACGCTCGGCTTAACTAATTTATTTAATCACATTAATCAACCAAACGACCCGTTAACTAAAATTTACCTTGAAGTATTAATTTAACCTTAATTTGGGTAACGCCTAAATTATCCATATGCCTAACCCAATAATTAACATTGTGCCCCAGTTGTCAACCACTTTGATGCGTTCATATTTACACGAACAAACCATTAATTTCTAGATAATTGTTGATAATGATTAAAATAGGAGTTCGAAGAACCGAGTTAAATTTTACAGGTATTAACATTGATTTGGACATCAACTGCTTATTACTACCTAAGGAAATGCACCCAGAAACACAATCAAACCACTCTTAGACATATCTATGGAGCCGAATACCTTTGGGAAAGCCGAGGGTCCAGGTTTTTGAATACCCCGCAAAAGGCCACGTAATAATGTCAATGTTAAAATTTGAGAGATAAATCTTAAATGAAGATGTAAACATTTGGATTTGCTAAAGTATGCTCTGGGCTGCACACAGAAGCTGTCAACTCCCGCAGTAAAGGACAAGCGCCCAAGCATGCAGGAGACAAACACACAGTAAGAATGGCCGCTGTAAATACAAGCACCCAGGGAGATAGGAGGAACCTGCTGTAGCTTAAACGATTACTGGGCATAGAAACGTTCAGCGAAATAAGAGGAAGCCCACGGAAAAAGCCACCACGGGTAAGTAAAATCGACCAGGTAAGAAGAAAACCCACCGAGATAATAAAAGGGCCCAATGAATAATAACCCAAGGTATCAAATAAAACCCTACGGCAATCAAGGTCCCTGTGTATACAAAAATTTACACCCAAGGTAAAACTAGTAGGCCACGGAGAGAAAAAAATGTTGCCCAATACAAATAAAAAAAAAAACGAAACCCACTGGGAAAAGGAGCAACGCCCCATAAACATCAACACCAGCTAGAATATAAAAATTTCTTTTCTCAGCTATTATAACAGTGGTAAATACTTTATTTACGAGGTGGGTAGCAGCAGTAAGGGTTCATGGTCATGACAATATCCATTAAGCTATAGTCCACATACACATTTCACACTAAACCCATCAACTGCAAGTTGCATAAGGTCATTAACTACTGTTTAGAAATATACATATCACGATAGAAAACCAGAGATTTACATACCTGGGTCCTTAACGCCTTCAGCAATGCTTCGAGTGCTCCTGCCGCTCCTGCTCCAAGCTGCTCCTTCTCCTACTTGCCGACCTCAATGAGCTCACCGGTACCTCCCAGGGTACTCTTCTTCCCCCTCATCCCCCCGAGCCACAAAGGGACCACCCACAACTAGAGAGTCACTAGCTCCTCAGCTCGCCTCCAAGGCTGAGCTACCACTCACAATGTGCTGAGGCTTCCCAACTCCTACCAGAAAAATCAGTCAGTCTCTCTTTCTCCCCATAGCAATCCAATCTTAGCAAAAACAAAAAAGCCCCTTCTTTTCCTCTCTCCCCTCCCTTTATCCCCTCAAACCCTAATTCTCCCTTTACTTAGGTTTCCCCCTCTTTTTCTCCTTTGACCTTTTTTTTTTTTTTTTTTTTTATTTTTTTTTTTTTTTTGTTTATTTCGTTTATATAATTCAATTTTTATTTTTCCCCCTTTTTCAAAAATTCAAGGGTATGTGCGCTCATCCCCTTTTTTATTTATAATATTTATTCCCCCCTTTTTTTCATTTTATTAGTTTATATATTTAATTTTTATTTCCCTTTTCCACATGCTTAACTTATTGGTTTATAATTTGTATATAATAAAATATACATATTTATATTTTCATTTTTTTTTTTTAATAAACAAGCATTTATCAATTAATTGACCATTAATGTATCTGTATTTTCAGGATTAAAGAGAGATTTAGACGATGGCAAACTAGCATAGGGGAAAAGTAAAGGTTTTACAAAAATGAAACAAGAGGATTTATGAGGAGGGATGGCGATGCGGTAAAGTGAACTAGACAAATATAAGGGAGATGTACATTGGTAGATCCAGGCGATGGAGGTTAGTTTTATTAAGTGGACAAGGATAAAGAGAGGGTGATGGTCTGAGTTTTTGTTTTCCTTTTTTTTTTCTTGGGTTTTCATTTGTTAAGGCCACACTGAAATCCCCCCCCAGTTTCTAGAAGGTCTTAGGCTTAGGTTTTAGATTCTAAGCTAGACGACAATTGGTTAAGGGTAATTTATTCAGGTGCTGAAGACTTAGGGCTAATTAGGCTGACTCCATCAACCATCTTTACCGCGACGTGCCCTTTAGGTCGCACCACCTACGCCAAGGGTGCCACTCGCCTCTGGACTTTCTTTTGGCAACGTGCCCTTCAGGATGCACCACGTGCTCCAAGGGTGCCACTCGCCGACTAAGTTTCTTCTGTGCGACGTGCCCTTCAGGATGCACCACGTGCTCCAAGGGTGCCACTCGCCGACTAACTGATTGGTAGACCTCTATAACCCCTAGAGTCAATACTCCGCCAGGTGAACTAGTAGGAGACTAAGGGCTCTAAGGAATAAGGCCCCCGCCTTATTGCGTGCCCCTTAGAATCTTCGTGAGCGACTGTCGCAGTCGGCCCTCACGGCATTGTGGGTCCTCTCGAACTAGGTAATCGTTAACCTACAGTTCAAGCCACGGTGGGAGTGCTAGTAGGCGGTGGCAGGGCTGCTGTCCACCCCTCTCCCTCAACCTCTCTACAATTGTGGGTGGCCCCTTTACTCCATATGTGAGTCAATTCGGCAAGCTATCGTCAGCCTGCATCACCAATAATCATGTTAGAAATGTCAACATCAAATCATCAATCAAATAAAACATCATAATAAACACATTAACCCAAAAGCACACTCCCTGACTCAGTCCAGAGTCCAAGGGGGATCTACCGATGCCTCTGCATCCTCAAGGTCAAAAACCCTGCACACTCAATCAACTGAGTCAATAGCACCCGTCTAATCAAATAGTAACACATCATGTCATCTGTCAAGTCACATCATAATCAAATATAATAGGTCTAATGTCAAAAAGAGTCCAGATCACTTGCGAGCAAGTGTCCTCAAATAATAAGTGGTCTCAGTGCGCCAGAGCGGGATGTTACAAATCTGAAGGATGATTCTTCTATACTCGTTTTCTAGGTGTCTTTGGAGATACTTGTTGAATTTTCTCTTCTGTTTCTGTCGGATTCTCTTCATTTTCCTCTTCTACTTCATCTTCTACTTATTCTTCGAAAAGTTGTTCCATTGATTTGTTTTCTTCTTCCTTTGATTGTGGTCTGCCTGTTTCATCAATTGTTACATTGATTCTTTCCACAACTTTGTTTAATCTTAGATTGTAACACTTGTATTCTTTCCTTGTACATGAGTAACCAACAAGTATTCCTTTGTCCACACGATAGTCAAAATTTCCCATTCTTCCATCTTCTCTTTAAATGTAGCATTTTCTTCCAAAAACTCTAAAGTGATTCACATTTGTTGGTCTTCCTTTCCATAGCTCATAGGGACTTTTATCAGTTTTGTTTCTGAGTATTACTCTATTTTGAATGTGAAATTATGTATGCACTGCCTGTGTCCAAAATATATCTTTCAATTTGAAATCCATTATCATTGTTTGATCCATTCCCTATACTATCACGATCTTTCTTTCAACAACTCCATTCTATTGAGGTGTCCTAGCAACAAAGAATTTCCTTTTTATTCCATGATTGTTGTAGTAGTCCATACATTCCTTTGAATTTAACTCTCCTACATTATCAGATCTCAATCATTTGATTCTTGAATCCATCTCATTTTCAACCATTTCCTTGTATATCTTGAAGTTTTCAAAAGCTTCTGACTTGTTCTTGAGAAAGAAAACTGCAATCATTCTTGTATAATCATCAACTAATAACATAAAATACATCTCACCTTTTAAGACCTTTGTTGTAGTTATTCCAACTAGATCAGTATGCACAATTTCTAGTGGTCTTGTTGTTGAATATTCCTTTGATTTGAATCTAGTCTTTGTTTTCTTTCCTTGTTGACAATGCTTGCATAAAGTGTTGGTTGGTTTTGTGATCTAGCGCATTTCTCTGACTGCTTCTCTTTTGCTGACTTTGACAAGGTTATCAAAATTCATGTGACCCATTCTTCTATTCCATAGCCAAATTTCATCTTCCTTTCCTAGACAACACTTTTCATTTCCAATTTCACTTAACAAATATATGTTGTTTGAAGTTCTTCCAGCTATACCAACCAATTTTCTTGAACCTTCTTATCTTAATTCACACTTTTGTGAATCGAAAGTAACTTTATGACCTTGGTCACACATTTGACTCACACTTAGAAGATTATGTTTCATATCTTCTACCAGTAGAATGTTTTGTTCCTTTTCATTCCTGTTCCCAATTCAAACTGTGCCTTCTCCAATGATTTTGGATGAATTCTCATTTTCGAAGGAGACTGATCCACTTCTTTCCTTTCACAATGTAAGAAAATTTTCTTTATCACCTATCATTTGTTTTGAACACCCACTGTCAACATACCAACATCGTTTCTTCTTCTCAATTGTTAGAGAAATTGCACATTCTTCATTGCTATATTGATCTTGATTTCTTATCCATGTCATTTTTTGAGGTTCTTGTCTGTGACTGTTGTTATTTTATTGAGGTTCTTTAGGAAGCACTGTCATTCTGCAATCTTTGGCCATGTGTCCAAAATTGTTACATTTGTAACATTCCACTTTAGTGTTCAAGGATTCAAACCTATTGTAAATTCTTCTTTGTGTTTCACTAGGTCTTATTGAATAATCCCTTTGTGTATGACTCTCAAAGTTGTTATTGTTCCTATTGTTAGCTCTGCAATTTACAGCTTTATGTCCAAAATTATTACATGCATAACATAAACCAAAAAATATAGTTTGATACCTGGGAGTTTAAGATCTTCTAAAAGGAGGTGATCTTATGAATACCTCTTCTTCTTGAGGCCTATCTGTCTGTTGTTGATTCTCAAATCTAAATCTTCTCAATGGAGGAGTGTCCCTGTAATCTTGTTTGTATATCTTCTTGTCCCCTGTGATTGTTTCTTCATAGATTTTTTGATTTGTTTCTTGATATATTGTTTTGGAGCTTGATCCCTTTTCCTGCTAATTGTATCCAAGTCCATACTTGTTAAGATGAGATTTTTGACTGTTGATAATATCATCCAAAACTTTTGAGCTATTCTGCATATTTTTCTTTTGAATATCCTTTATTAATGTGACAATCTCTACTTCCAAGTTTCTGATGATGTTGTCCTTTTCTTCTAGCTCTTCTTTTAGTGCTTCTTCAATTCTTTTATCTTCTTCTATTTGAAACTTCAATTTTGTTATCATTTGTTCTATTTCTCGAGTGCCCTTTTTCTTGTCTAGTTCTGCTTGTAGTTTCTTGTTTTTATTCTTTTCTCTTCTAATAACTTCGATGGCATAGATTAATTCTTCTTGATAGTCAAATTTTGCCTCTTTAATTTCTTCTTCGACTTCTTCACATTCTTCTTCAACTTCTTCATATTCTTCTTCGAAGTCTTCTTTGTCAGAGTCTTTTATAGCCATGAATATAACTCTTCCTGTCTCACTTTCATTGACTTCATCTTCATCTGATGATGAGATGTCTTCTTTGGTGTATAAAATTTTCTTGAAAAAATTCTTTGTAGTTTTTTTTCCTTTATATGTGTGTTTGCCTTTTGAGTAACCTTCATCATTTCTCTTTTTCTTATGAGGACATCTGTTAGAAAAATGACCAATACCATCACAATTAAAAAAAATTAAAGGGATCTTACCTCTATACCTACCATTGGTTCCCTTGTTCAATATTTTGACGAAGTTGGCCACTTCTTCATCATCTTCTGAGACGTCGCTACTGTTGCTATATTCTTCTTGTTCCTTTTTATTTTTCTTTGATCTTTTGGATTCTTTAAAGGCTGCTTCTTTTACATCTAGATTTTTTTGTTCAGTTCTCATCTCATATGTTGTGAATATTCCATGCAGTTCATCCATGCTTATTGAGTTTAGATCCGATCTTTCTTCTAGTGTTGATATCTTAGGGTTGAATCTCATAGGAAGAGATATTAGTACCTTCTGAACAATTACAGATTCTTTGATTTCTTCTCCCAATCCTATGATTGCATTCACTATTTCATTGACTCGTAAGAAGTAGAATGTGATATCTTCATCTTCCTTCATTTTTAGTTGTTCAAATTGACCTCTGTAAGTTTGAAGCTTTGCTACTTTGACTTTTGAGTCTCCTTCATAAATATTTCGAAGCTTGTCCCAAATCTATTTAACTTATTTACAATGTGCAACTTTGGTGAATATCGTATCACTGAGACCATTCAAAAGTGCATTTTTGGATTTGGAATTGTTCTCACTGAGTTTCACTACTTTGTCATTTGTTGGTGGAACTGTTGGTGCTGTGTATCCATCTAGAATTGATTGCCAAACTTGAAATCCATGTGCATGTATATATGTATTCATCCTTATGCTCCAAAAAGAATACTTTTGTCCATCAAACTGTGGTATTCCATTTTTATACAAGTCGGTACTCTCTATGTTCTACCTTTCAGTGGTTAAACTGAGTTTTGAAGGAACCTGCTCTGATACCAATTGTTGGATTACTAAGAGGGGGGGTGAATAAGTAATATCTTAATTATAATACTTTTTCTTCAAATGTTATATCAATGTAGAATTAATATCCAATAATGAGCAATAAGAAATAAACAATCACACACATACACAGTACACCAATGTTTTACGTGGAAACCCAAATCGGGAGAAAACCACAGAATGCTTTTTCTTATATGTATTAAAGAATTACAATCATTGGAAGCACGAACTTCCTTTGTTTTCTAATTACAATTGGAAGGAGGCTCCAATCCCCTAGTTTCTCAGGCTACAACCTGAGGGAAGCTCCAACTCCCCCATTCTCTGGCTACAACCAGAAGGAGGCTACGACCACCTGTCCTTGTCCCATCCAACCGCCCTAAAGTAGAAGTATAATGATGGAACCACTGTCACACTATCACTGTGAGATATACTATTGTAAACCTGTACCAAAAAATATGAACCATGCATCAAACATACATCGACCTGTACCTCAACCTGTAATCAACCTGTACCATAAACAAGTGCATCAACCATGCACCAACCTGTACCAAACAACCTGTAATCAACCTATACCATAAAAAAGTGCATCCAACCATGTACCAAGTATGTACCAATCATGTCTCAACTACTAATAAACTATGACTCATCAATATGTACCAACATCATCAACTATATGCCTCATGTATGTGCCAACTCATGAACTACTTGTCTCAACCATGTACTCAACATGTACCTCAACCAAAACCCCTCATCAATTTCATCATCCAAATCTGATTTGTAGCTCTATAATAGATCTAGTGTATATGATCACATTCCTGCAAACCTTCCTTGACTTTAACAACAAGAGACTAGCATTTTCATCAAATGTTTCTTTAGTCTCACATGCCTAGTTTTGGATTAGTCAACAACCCTAACTTGAAGTAATCATAACTTTGTACCTATAATGTATAAATATATGAAACTGATACATAATTTTATTAAGTGTGTTTTATGAAATTCATCTAGGTGTCACTACTTGGAACCTCTCAAAAAGGAGTTATAGCAAAAATGGCATACCTTGCTGAATTCTGGCTTATTCTAGAGATTGACCTTGTAGAGCGTGCCCCGTACATAATATTTGTTGAATTGGTATGACATTGTTACATAGAATAATAAATAATTTAACCTAACCAACACATTTTTTTTCATTGAATTTGGATCTGATATGAAGAAGTTATGTTGTTTTTACCCGAAACAGTTGTTTTTTACTAGTTTCATGACTAGCCACAAACCCTATTTTCCATGGAGTGTAACTCCAAAAATAAAACGACCCACAAGATGATTTTTTTATCATAGATACATGGATATTTTTTTGCAATGTCATATCAATTTCACTGTCTAAATCATTACAGAAAAAAAGTTGTAGTTAAAATGGTGAGATGACCTATAAATAACATACCTTAGAAAGCACCATCAAAAGAATTTATCCTTCCTTGCATTTCATCCTTCTGTTCTTCACCTTCCCTCATAATTTCGGCGTAGATATCCTTGGTTACCTCAGACACCTATAGATATTCAATATGCTCAAGTTTGATTAAAATGAGAGAGCCTAGCCTCTTATTTATACTCTCCAAGTAGCTTCCTTAAAAACATCTTCTAGGTAACTTTGCCCACTTTCCTTATATTAGGGTTAACCCACTTTTACTTTCTCCATTAATTTATTATTTAAATAATTTATTTTGTATTCAATTTGAATTATAGTAC
>CBVK0100364427.1:0-12906 GCA_900067695.1 Picea abies
CTTGACTTGGTCAACCCTAGATTTGATCAAAAACTCAAACTTGATGTCTTAGCTTGCTGAGAGTACCAAGAGATGCGCTAGGCTAGGGCGCACTAGTCTATTAGGAAATGGGGTCAATCCCTTCACTTAAGGTACCTCAACGAGAGGATTAGGGTTTCTGCAACTGCTCCTGCTAGTAACCTTAGTGACAATGCTTTAGTAACTTCTCTTGCTAGAAACCCTAGCGACAGTTCTTCAATGAACATAGTATCCTTATGGCTATGCTCCCTTCTAGTGGTTAGATTGAATGAAGGAGGTGTGGGCTCATAACCTATTAGAATATAATGGATGTGCTCGTTTAACCATAGACAATATCACTATTGTCACGCAACCATAGGCCGAAGCCACCCCCGAGCACCTTAACCTTGACAGAGAATCATTCCGAAAGCAAGCCCTAGGCTAGATAGGCAAACAAGATAGCACACTTCTCTCCAAGGATAGCGCACCAAACAGGAGTAACAAGAGCTGATCAGAGAGTCCAAACCATAACTAAGAGAGAGCCCAGGCCAAAACCAAAATCTGCTAGCTGCAGCAGTTGCAATGACAACTCTCCTCCAAACTTGCGCACAAACTGACCAACTGCAGTGCGCACAAGTGTTGCTTCTGTAGTTCTGAGAATCCCTGCTAGAATGAAGACTGGCCTCCTGTATTTATACTAAAACTGACAAACTGCTTGGGCCAACTTCTCATTCTGGGTGCCTATTTACTTAGTATATACTATTTCCTTTAGTCGATTTTTTCTCTTGGAGGCTAATAACCTAATACAAATTATCCTCATGAGCCGGCTTGTCTTCTAGGGTTATTAGCCAACTAATTAGGGTTTTTTCTTGCTTCCCGGAATATTCTATTCTCATCAGGTTTACACATGGAGGTAAATACCTCCTGCAGCTACCATAATATCAACACTTTCAAATTGAAAAGTCAATATAAAAAAGCCAAGTACTAAGAAGAAAACGAGATTATTTTCTCTAACTTGAAATATTTTTCAATTTGAAATGAAAGACATACTCTAATAGAAAACAAACAAGGGTTGAAATCTATAAAAGAGATAACTAGCAAGTTGAAAAGGAAAAGACTAAAACTTCACACAAAAACCCAAACCCCATGACAAGTTCTAATATAACAAAGGAAATGCTTATTTGTCCAAATATTTTGAAAATTAAGCACATCTAAATGATATATAAAAAATATATGGTTCTGTCCTAATCATACTGAAATAGAAAAATGCAATGAAACCAACATAAATCCTAAAAGTAGTAGTTATTAAGCACCTCTATGGGCCCTTTTCTCAACCTACACTATTTCTTAAATAATTCATTACAATATAGTGTCATTAACCTAAAAGGATGAATAAACCCCATAAGAGCACTACTCGGGCCAAGAAAAAACCAAAAATGTCAACCAAAAAAAAAATCAGTTTCGAGAACAATGCAGAATACCTCTTTTCCACGCTGACAGTGTAGAAACAAGCGGCAATTTATGTACTATACAAGAGCAACCCCCAATTGGTTTATGCACTAAACGAGGGCAACCCCCCAATTGGTTTATGCACTAATATTCATAATAATAATAAATAAATAAAATATAATTAACAAAATTTTATTCAATTTTCTAATATTCATTTAAAAAATGTTTTTATGGATCCCAGTTTCCCTATCATGTGGAAACGCTTTGCAATCCCCAGTTTTACTCAAAAGGGATTTAAGTATGTTTATTTATTTTCTGAAATTAAGTAAGGTTGATATTTATTTTTAAATAAATAATAGTTTTATTAATTTTATTTTAAAAATATTTTTTAAATGAACAATTATTATTTATTTTTTTATATTAATTATATAATTATATAATTAATAATTTAATTTTCACAATTAAGTGAAAACTTAAAATATTTAAATTTTAAATTTGGAAGAAAAATAAAATATACATTATTCATAATATACATTAGTACTTAATAATTTGGTGATCATGGATGAAGGCTTAAATATCATCCACCAATTCCACTAATATAGTATCTTATGATAAGAAATGAAGGTTTAAAGAGTTAATAAGAGTCATGGTATGAGTTAAGGTAATTATATTGTGATGGTTTTGTTGTAGTTGTTTATTGTCATTAGGTTTAAAAATGTGGTAAGTTTAAAAAACGGTCCCTCAAATCTAATCATCTGGTTGTTACATTCATATAGATTTTGGATGGGATTTTAATGGATTTATGAAGATAGTGACTTTAGCTAGGGTGATCACTAAATTGTGATGGTTTTGTAATAGTTGTATATTACAACTAGTTTTTAATAAAAGTTAGTATTGATACTTCATATATCCATATATTGTGATGAAGAACAATGGATATCAATATGTCATTTCACTATACATTCAATGAATCATAATGTTTTGTTTGATTATGAAAATAATTCAATACATTCAATGAATCACAATGTTTTGTTTGGTTATGAAAATAATTGCATGGAATAAGTTAGATGCACTCTACAATATTTTGTTTGTTTATGCAAATAATTGAACTAAGTAAATTAGATCACTTTACAATATTTTGTTTATTTTTGTAAATAATTAAACTAAATAAATTAACTCCATTTTATAATTTAATAAAATGTGTCATAATCTTAAATCAATAAGTTAAAATTAAAAAATGAGAATAATATATGAAAATAAATATATCCATCATCAAATATTAAAAACCACCTTAATATCAATTACATTTTTATAATAATATAAAAAATCACCTCAATACTAATCTATCTTTAAACCTCCATACTAAATACCATTTCAATATTAATCACTTAAAGTCTATCAATAAATTTTTTTGATTTTGATAACAAAAAATCACCTCAATATCATGTTAAAAACCACTTTAATTTAAAAATAATAATAATAACCACTTCAATATCATATTTCAATTTGAAAATAAAAATAAAAACCACTTCATATCATATTTGGAAATAATGATAGAATGTAAGTCATTGATTTATGTGATCTTTAAAAGTAAAGATTTCATATCAAGTAATTTAAAACATATCATATATTTGGAAATAATGATAAAATGTAAGTCATTGATTTATGTGATCTTTAAAAGTAAAGATTTCATATCAAGTGATTTAAAACATATCATAATATGTGCAAGACATTAAAAACTTTATATGATTATTAATAGTAAATATATCATATTTGAAAATAATGATAGAATATAAGTCATTGATTTATGTGATCTTTAAAAGTAAAGATGTCATATGAAGTGATTTAGAACATATATCATAATATGTACAAGACATTGAAAACTTTATATGATAATTAATAGTAAATATTTCATTTAAATTATGTAGTGTGAATATTTTATTTTAATTTTTGAAAAGTAAATTTATAATTTTTTTTTATATAATTTAAAAATATTTATATTTTTTAAATTATATTAACATTTAATTATGATAAAATTTATTTAATTTTAAAATATTTATAATTTTAAAATATTATTATATTTATTAACATTTATAAATATAAATTTTAAAATAATTAACCACATTATAAACTTTATAAACTTATAAAAGTTAAAATATCGAATTTATAATTACACAAAAGTTAAAATATAACACATTTATACAAATATAACACATCTTGTGGAATGCATGTAGCTTCTTTGACCTCAACAAGGCGACTCACATGATTCATTCATACCAAGAATTGGACATCTCTGAATGATGTAGGTCTACATGGGGTGCAGTGTCCACCAGAATGAAACCTAAGTGATCAATATGCAGCCTATTGTAGAGAGTCTTTAAGACTGTAGTAGGTGGTACATACATAGTATATTAGTTGTAGCAGTCTTAAAGACTCTACAACAGGCTGTATATTGATATACAACAGGTTGCATATTGATAGCCATGAAACCTATATAACAGGTTGCATATTGATCGCCATGAAACTTATAAGCTGAGCATACATTGAATTTAATTCAGTTCATCGCAATCTTAAAGACCTTGCAACAGACTGCATATTGATTACCATGAAGCAGGCTGCATATTGATCGCCATAAAACACTGCAGCAGGCTGCATATTGATAACCAAGCAGGCTGCATATTGATCGCCATGAAACCTATAAGCTGAGTATGCATTGAATTCAATTCAGGTCGTCGAGTTCACACAAGGCGGAAGGAAGATATGGAAGAATAAGGAAGATCTTTCGTATGATAAGCGTAGAAGGGAAACAACACTTAGTTCCAGAGGCCAAATGGTCGTGTGGTGTCCTCGCCCTAGCACAGTTTCATTTCCCTCCGGTTAAGGAAAGGGAGCAGGTGGGTTCAGGAGTCGATTTCATTTCCCTCCGGTTAAGGAAAGGGAGCAGGTGGGTTCAGGAGTCGAAACATCTAGCTTTCTGCTGCTGCCCCTGCAATTTACTGACTCACTAAATAATATAAATGTAATGCTTTTGTACTCCCTACTATTATTTCCCATATGAGTCTGGTGTGATACATTAAGTGGGACCTCTCATTGATAAAACTATGGGAGAATGCAAGTTACCTCCCTCTCTCCCGGAAGCCCGAGTTCAGCTAATGCCATGCCCTAGTTGGGCTTTCAGAAAGGACTGACTTCGGTGGAATTTTAGGTGTAGAGGTCCAGACAAAGCATAGGATAGCAACTGCCTTAAGGTAGCTTGTCTCGTTGCCATATAAAACGATGATGCCATTGTGTCTTGGATGACTCTGTTGAAATCAGGAAGTGGATTTTCATTTGGTAGTAATCAGCCCTTTGATTGCTATAATATTCTTCGTTGGCTCTTGGAGGATACTGAGCTTAAAGTCCCAGCAAGGAGCTGCGATGAATACTAGGATTTATGATCAAATCTTCATGAATCGAACTATGGCAGAATGCACATGGGCTAATAGTAATAATTGCCATTTTGATATTTCCTATCATATGGTTTTGGGGGAAGCAAATGGGCTGCTAGCATTAATGGATTCTAATTTCACGACCGGCACTTCAGCCCTAAATGGCACAGAGGTTAACAGAAATCTGAATACAGAGCTCGTTCATGAAGTCACAAGGTCGCAATATGGGAACGATATTTGTGGAGGAAGCATTCGCAGCCGAAGTGATCAGCCATATTCGTGTGCCTTGAATGCTGTCCATCCTCAGGATTTTAATGAGACTTCTATTTGGTGCGGGGATTACAGGTCCTCAAAATGTCTTAAACCCGAAAACCGGGAAGATAGAGGCAACTTTTGTCTTAACTATGGAGTGGAGTTTGCTCAAAATGTTTTTGGTGCTGATACAGCTTTCAACAAAGAGAACAGTAAGGACTTGTTCAAGGATCAATCAGTTTATCAGGCGAACAATATATGCGAAAATCTCGGCGAACAAGCTTTGCAGAATGAGCTTGGGTTGATTTGCAGTAGCGTGAGTGGCATCTCGAATGTTGGATCTGACTTCAGCGATTTTACGGTACGATATATGCATGAGAATTCCATGAATAGCACAATGGGACGACCCTATGATGGCATAAGCTTCAATCAGTATGAGGAAATGGAGATGAACAGGGGACTGTTAGGTTACAATACCGAGAATGTGATTTCAAAGTTACTGAATGCAGACATGACATCGATGGAGCCCTTGGAGTTCGAGGGGACGAAGGGCATTGCAACAGTTTCTGTGAATGAGCTGAATGGTTTTGACGATCAGATGCCTCTCAGTACATCAAATAAAACAGAAATCGACAGCGATAAACAGTCCCCGCACACAGTTGGTGTACCTCTAAAGGATTCTGAAAACAGGGTTCCGATTAATACTGCTGGGAACCAGGTAGCCAACAATGTCGGGAATCGAGAGGAGAATGACAGCAGAACGGTTAAGAATGATAATGGAAAAATGGCGACCTTGACAACTGAAGAAAGAGAGTCCACTAATGTCAAAACCTTAGCATCTGGTGTGAGCAAAGGAAAAAGAGAGCCAGCCAAGAATCTTGTGGCAGAGAGAAGGCGAAGGAAGAGGTTAAACGAGCGGCTTTGTATCCTGCGCTCGGTCGTCCCAACTATAACCAAGGTATACACATCAGTACTTAGCCAAAGGTATTATTTATAGGTGGTCTGTAAATTCATATAAAACGCCTACTTTGCAGCTTTTTTACTTATCTTTTTTGCCATGCAGATGGACAGGACTTCAATACTGAGGGACGCAATCGAGTATACGAAACAGCTTCTGCACCAAATTCGGTATTTGCATGGCGAGCTCGAACCCCAGATTGACTGGCCTGCACATCTTAGAGCCTATGAAGGATACTTTCGTCCAGCGGCCATGGATTTGGACCAAAAATTTGTAGACAAAAACATTCCAAAGGTAATTTCTGAGAAAACTAAACTGCGACGATAAGTATAACACAATTCAGTGCAGACTGAACAATTTTTTTAATTTCTGAGAAAACTAAGATGCAAGGATAACAAATCACAATTAAGTGCAGGCTTCAATGTTTTTGTTTTTTTTTATATAAGAAAAGATAAGTGCTACCTAGACTCAGTCTTTCCTTTTTAATTAGTATGAAAAATTTTCATTTATTAAATATCTCCTCCACCCAGGCTGCAAATCAGATTAAAGTTCATAGTGGTTGGCGATGAAGTTTTACATAAAACTCAATTCAGATCTGGTTAATAACCAGAGTAATTACTAATCAATGGTATCAGATCTTGTTAATAACCAGAGTAATTACTAATCAATGGTATCAGATCTTGTTAATAACCAGAGTAATTTCTAGTCAATGGTATTTATGCAGAAAGACAGATTAAAGTCGATAGGTATTTATGCAGAAAGACAGATTAAATTCGATAGTTATTATTTATGCAGAAAGACCGATTAAAGTCGATAGGTATTTATGCAGAAAGACAGATTAAATTCTTAGTTTAGTAAAATTGATAAATTTTCAATGTTATTTGTGGGAAAACTCAAATTAAAGTCCATAGTTGTTGGCAATGAAGTTCCATATAAAATTCAATTAAGATCTTGTTAATAAATTTTAAATTTTTTTATTTTAGCTGAGTAAAAATGACAATTTTCTTAGTAATTTTTATACTAGTTAAAATGTTAAACCTTAAATTTGGAATATATGTAGTGAATTTAAAGTATTAGTTAAGTTAAAATAACAAATTTTCAGATATTTTGCAGCTAATAATTTTTAGTTTCATGTAGCTAGTTTAGTTAACTGCAAATTTTTATTTAATTAAAGTGATAAATTTTTAAAACAAATATAGCTAATAATGTGTAATATGAAAAGTATTTTTTTGATGTTTTATTTATAACAATATATTAAATTTAATTTTTAAAATATTTATAGGTAGTCAATTTTTTAAGTTTTGTTGTATTTAATTTTTTTAACAATTTAATATAAAAATAATTAACATCCCTCCTATTAATAATATTTATTTAACAAAATATTTAAAACTGTATCTAATTTATTTTCATTAACTTGAGTTAAATAAAATAATAATAAATAATGTTTTTGGTCACACATATGCATATAAATAAGAGGTAAGTCCATCTTAGTGCCTCATGGTTAACAGATCATATTTTTGCAAATGCAAACTTTTTTGAATTTCAATTAGAAACAAATTCCTTAAGTATAATCGTTTTTTCAAGTTTTTGTAACATATGTATCTTATAGGAATTACATTTTTTTTCAACAAAATAAAAAGAAGAAGAAAAGAGTCTATACCATTCAATAAATCAAAGTTATATCATAATTAACAAATTTGGTTTTTCAAATCAGAGATAATTAATTAATTTTTATTTTTATTTTAATTAAAATGGTAAACTAATTAAGTAGAACTGATTTGGAATGTAAACTGACTGTTTTAATTTTGTATAATTTGATCGTGTATAATTCAAATTATAGTGAGTTCAGATCTTATAATAAGTTTTAACATTTGACAGAGTTTATAAGTTTTAACGTGCTTAGAATTATGTTGAGTATGAACCTATCAGATTTCTATATAAAAATTTTAATGGATGGTTGATTTTGCATAAACTTTTTAAAACCCTTATTTCTTCTTTGTCGCCATGGTTGTCACAAGACTCATAAATTGTAACCAGAACAATATCAATATGCCATTGTCTGTAATTCTTCAAAATAACTCAACTTTCAATAGTCTTCTGTAGAAATGATTAGGTCTGATTCATCAATGCTGTACGTGCAGTTGGAGGTTCAGAGATCGGGCAGTCAGGATCTGGACATTCATATGACATGTCAAACAAATCCGACTATACTACTGTCCGCGATCGGTACTGTAGAATCGTTTGGACTCGACATCCAGCAGGCCATCATCAGCTGTTTCGGCGATTTTGTAATGCAAGCCCACTGTTCAGAGGTTTGATGCTGTATCCATCAATAAAATATTTCATTATAACCTCCATATTGGACCATTTCCTAGCTGCTCAGTCCCCAAGTTTCTCACTAATCGGAATTTGTTTGTTGCATGTTTTTCCAGATCGAGAAAGATAAAAGCAGTATCAGGCCTGAGGACATCAGGCTCGCTTTACTCCAGACCGGTGGCTTCTTTGGCTAAAATTAGAGCACCTTCATACTTTCGGTCAAGCTCTCTATACGTTTTGGTTTCTGTTCAGCCTCGCATGTTTGCAGTCTAATCCATCTATGACTGTTCTTCATTTCTTCATGTAGCCCAGAGCCGAGCAAGCTCTGGTAGATAAACTTCTGTATTTCGATACTTACTTGTGGAAAGCATTCCATAGACCTAGTTTTTTTCTTTAGGGTTTGTTGTTCATTGCATCTGTTTCAACAAAGTAATCATGGCACCCACTTTGCCATTGCCATTGCCTGATAGTTCTCAATTTTAATGTGTCAATCTCTTCCGTAGACATGGGTATGATTGCTCGCAATGAGTTCAATATCTGGATGATACCAGCTGCATCATACTCCTGTAGGATTTCATTAGTTGCACAAGAAGCCTGTCAGGACTCAATTTTAATGTCAGTACTCAATTTCAATGTGTTATTCTATTCTGCAGACGACATGGGTATGATTGCTCGCTATGAATTCTGACTTACCAAATGCATCTTACTCGTTTTTTATTTGACTGGTGGCACGTATCGTCTCTCAGAATGAAAGGTCAGCTCCATTATTTTAAGGAGATAAGACACCGATACATGCACTAAAATCAAAACTTCTTCCCATGTAATAGAAGATTTAAGGCGATAAGACATCGACATCTGCCCTAAAAAGAAAAAAATTCCATGTAGTATAAGAAAGTGTGGGGAATTATTCCGCTTACGCTGATGAAAGATTTATTATATTCCATGAGGGTTTCACGGAATCTTTAAAAGCCTAATAAACGGGAAACCACGTGCTTTGGGTACCATCGAATTTGTCATTTGTTGATTTCTTCCTGAAGGCTATTGGCCCGATCAGCTTGCTAGATCTTCATCGTGCATCATATTTGGCGAAATTCAGAGTCCAGGACATAAACATTAAGAAGAAACATCTGAGTCAATTTTCCTCGGTATTTGTTTTCAAAACAGACCAGAACTCTAATATTAAAATCGGAGAGAGTACCAGTCGAAGACAAGCTGCATGTCACTTTGGCTTTTCAAATCAAAGATCTCAGAATTTTAAATTAGTAATTCCAGGTATGTAATCCGGCCACTTCCCTTTAATAACACTTTCTATAAAGGGAGATTTTCGTAGTTAAACATATTATTATTTAACTCCAGGTTTTTAAGCCACCGCCCATACTTTCAAATCCTATAAAGGGAGATTTTCGTAGTTAAACATATTATTATTTAACTCCTTCAGGTTTTTAAGCCACCGCCAATACTTTCAAATCCTAAAGAAATTTAATAACGATAGTTTTTTCAACATATATATCAGTATATTAAAAAATATAAAAAACAAAATCAGTAAGAAAAATGCTTATATTAAAAAATATAAATAGTCTTTTAAAAAATAGGACGAACATACTTTAAGTTCTTTTTTTCAAAACTGAAAGAAGTAAGTTCTGATCACATTACATTATACTTCAGAAAACTGTAAACTTTTAGGTACAATATTTAAGTAATTAAGAGTTTGTAGTTTGGCCACTTTCATTTCAATCAAATACAGTTTTGTATTAAAAAGAGATTTTCAATGAAATATTTATAATTTTAATTTTTTAAATTTTGAATATTTTTCAAATTATAGTATCAAAATTAAAAATATTTATTTTTATAAAATAATAAATATGTATATATATGCAATTTAATTTATTTTAATATAAAATAGATAAATTAATTAGGTTTTACTGGAAGTTAATCATTATCATTAATATAAAACAATATAATAATAATTCTTTTATTAAAATGTTGTTAAATTAAAAAACATAAACTAATCAAAAAAAATTATACTCTTCTTCTTATCTTTTCTCTATATACAACTTAAGAAGACCTAATGATTAAAAACATGTGCTTCCTTCCTGAAAGATTATTATTATCATTATTGTACATAATTTCATTTTTAACACTCCATTATACAATACTTTGTAAAAGAAAAAGTAATTGTAGGATTAGCATCATGAAACAATGTCTAATTAAATTAAGAATGCATACTATATAATTTGTCTTTTTGTATTTTCTCAGTTACAAATCTAATCATAATTTTATTCAAAGTTTTGAGATTTAATTACATTTAAATACTCAACTTTTACACTTAACTTTGTTTTACTTCTTATTTTTAAACATTTTTATTCTTTCTTTTTCCTTCATTATACTCAATGTTTTTTTTTTTTATTAATTCCATGCAATTTGAGTATCATAAGCATAAATCCATACATCATTTTTATGTACATTATTTTTGTTAAGTTAGTTTATTAATATTATGGATGTCTCACATCTACCTGAATTGTAGATGTACTTACTTATTTTTATGTAATCATCATAAAAAAATTCATATTCACATTCATGAAATATAGCTTTTCTTTTGTAAAACTCACTAGTAACTACATTATACATCTTATAAGAAGATTATGTTATACCAATAGTAATAAATTTGATTAAGCTTGGATCCACCTTCTTTATATCCTATTTTACAATATGTACAAATTATATATCTATCATGGTCAATAGGTTTGTAACTTGTGAAAGTATTTAATGATGATTGGTCTATCAAAATATTGATTAAACTTATACTTTACATTAAACTAATTTAATCATAAATTTTATTATTATTAGAATTGATTTTATAACATTTTATAATGAGTTTTTTCTTTTACTCAACCACTTCATTTTGTTGATATTTATATGAAAATATGATCTAGTTCATTTAATGTTGACCATTTCTTAGAAGACATTATTAAACTTTGTATTGGTACCTTCATCACAATTGATTGCGATGGAGATAGTTTATCTTCTACTACTTTGGATGCAAAATATGGCTCTCTTCTTTTCTCCTCCTCTTGAAAAGTGCTTTACACTTTGTTAAGGTTTACCTTGTACAAGTTGACTCCTTCATACTCTATTTCTAATTTCCCACATTGAAAAATTCGATTTGGATCTCTCACATCTAACATCCTATTGTATATTGTAATTTTTTGTCATACTTATCTCACATCCTATTATCTCTTGTATTTCTGTCATATTTTTGGTCACCTACGGGAATTAATAAAATTTATTTCTTCTTTTTTTTTTAAATTCANGGAATTAATAAAATTTATTTCTTCTTTTTTTTTTAAATTCCACTTTTTTTTAACAATATTTCAAAAATTATCTTAAAAATTATTATTTTCAATAATCAAAAGATTTTTTTGTTTACTTTTCAATTATATTTTAAAATTATTTAAAATATTCAAAAAAATCATTTCTAGATTTTCAAAATACAATTCTCAATAATGTTAAAGAATAAAAAATATGTCAATAATTTGTTTTAACTAGTGCATACAGAACATTCAATGTATTGTTTTTGACATGAAAAAATATCTACAAATCAAGTGATTATACCTAATATTTCTTAATTATTATAAATACTTGTAGAAATTGGTGATTTTAAATATTTAGTCATAAATATTAATGATTGATAATTTTGAAGTGTAACATTAATTTTATGTTTAAGTATGTCTCACTCCAATAATCAATTTGCAATTAACATTGTTTTTCTCATTAAATAATCTAATTTTAGAAATTCAATTCTTAAATCTTAATTTGCAATATTGAAAAGGAAAATTAAATTCTTTTAAATTTATTTTACATAAATGATATATTTAATATTTTTAATAATTCAATATATAAATATTACACATATCACTATATCATTTAATAATGTGATAAACTTAAATTTGAAAAAAAGCTTTAAAAATCTTAAGTTTATTTTAACATTTTCTTAATCGTAAAAGAAGCACTTTAAACTTTTTAATTTTATTTAAACCAGTTAAATACTTAACTTTACCATAATAACAGAGGGTTCCTTAAATATTAACCCTTTTTTATTATTCAAGTTATCAAATGTTTAAATCTTGTTCTTGATTTCTCACAACTTTCATGAAATTTTACTTTGTGTTAAATTTTGCTTCATCATTCTTGATTCATGTCTTTATTTAAAAGTGAGTTCCTCACTATTATTATATATATATATATATATATATATATATATATATATATATATATATATATATATATATATATAATATTTAAAAAAAAAAAAAAAATTCTTCTATAAAATTAATTAAAAAAAATTAATAAAATTATATAAAATTATTATTGCAACATGGTTATTTAAAAAAAAAAATTTAATGAAAAATGATTTTTTTTTTAAATTTATAACTATGTTTACATTAAAATTTAAATTAACCTTCATTTCTCTTTTAAAATAACATATAAACTTTACTCCACATATAT
>CBVK0100364428.1:0-12496 GCA_900067695.1 Picea abies
TATATATATATATATATATATATATATATATATATATATATAAAATATAAGATTTTATGTCATATATAATACAATCTGAGTGAGTTTAATGGTTAAGAACATATGTTTCTTCTTAAGAGGTCATAGGTTCAAATTTAGAGGAGGTAGGGTAGAGTAGGGTATGTATACCTTTGTAGATTTTACCAATCAAATCACTAAAAAGTGTGACATCGAACAGGCGATCAATCAAGACTTAATCTTTAAAAATAGAATTACCTTCCTCACTTTAAATTATTTTTTAAAGGGCATAGGGGATGAGTCATAAAATCGTAAAGACAGATCCATCTATATTTAAAGTGCAGGGGTTGAAAATAGCAGTCTAGTTTCTCCCAACGCATGGACCCTCTCATGGATTACATTAACAAAAAGGAGTCGAACTACTAAATCGAGGAAGCAGCGTTCAAGATCATTCAATGGAAAGAGGATTAATAAACGTGCAGAACTGAGCAAAAGCTTTAGTTAAGGAATACTTCTAAATTCCAACGATTTTTTTAAAAAGAAATACCTCGAATTTAATAATTACAGTTCAATCAGAATATCAACACGATATTTTTCCTTAAAAACAGGTACATACATCTGCGTTTATCTTTAATAGTTCATCCGTCCACAATCTCGAATTGTCTCACTAACCAATGGAAATTCACATTGTTAAAACGATAAAATTCAAATACTTAATTGCGAATTTGTAATGGCCACATTATTAGAAAACTCGTTTTTGATTCACGAAACCATTACCATTTTTAATATTCACTCTCCCCCAAGTTGCACAAGTAATGACAAATTTTATTTTAATTAAAACTCAACTTCTCTCACATTCCTCAATGTGTTACTATTTTCTCTCTTAGTTGTATCTTTATTCTCTAAATTCTCATTTAATTAGTGTTTCCTAACTAGATCTTAGTTAAAGTTTGATTAGGAGTCTTCTTCTACTTAGACTAGTGATAGGTTGACTCAAGATTCTTTTCCAAGTGTTCTCCTATTGTCTCATGTTATTATTTCTTTTAATTTAAAAATCCAAATTATTAATTTCATGCACACATTTGCAAACTTATCACATCTTTAGATTTTCTCAATATTTTAAATCTTTAAATTGATTTACCTCATTTGTTTTAATTTAATTAACAAATTTAGTTTAGTTTCAAACTAAAATTTAGACTTAGGTTTTGACTTTTATTGGGATTCAACTAAAAGATTCACTCCTTAATTAATTATTTTAAATCCGACAAAGTCAATTTAATTCACTATTTTCTAGGCCACCTAGATTCATTGACTCAAGTTTTTAAATTACATGACGTGCCCTTCAAGACACACCTCTGTGCTCCAATGGTGCCAATCGCCTTTGACTGGTTTTGGTAGTTTGTCCAACCCTTGGAGTCGACCCTCCCTCAGGAAACCTTGTGAGAGACTAAGAAATTATAATGAATAAATACTCTACCTTATTACACGCCCCTTAGAAATCTTCATGAGCGATTGTCTCAAACTGCCTTCATGACATCGTGTAACTCTCAAACTAGGTAATATTTAACCTAAAATTCGAGCCACGACAAGAGTGCTAGTAGAATGTGACAAGGACACTACCACACCTCTCCCTCAATATCTGGTTTCTGTGCAGGACCGCTTTACTCCTTATGTGAATATGATTAGCAATCATCCTCAGCCTGTATCCATTGACAAAACACAATCACTAATCCATATACATAATCATACTAAATCAATCATATGTAACATATGCATAAAATGAATACTCAAACCCAACACAATCCACTCTTATTCAATCCAGACTCCAAGGTATTATGTTGATGCCATCGACATCCACAATCTGTCAAGTGTCATGCACACTCAGAAAAACTCATCAATAACACCTATCAATACATATATATCGAAAACAATAAATATACAATATCATCATCATCATGTAAAATCCATAATCGAAAACAAGAACATCATGAACTATAATTGGATCACTTGCATGCAAGTGTCCTCAAAGAATAAATTGATAACATGTGCTCAGTAGAGCAGGATGTTACAATAATTGAACAAAAAAATGTCAAAATTTTATAAAAAATTATCATTTTCTTTCATATTTTTATACATTTGAAGTAAAAATGACAACATTTAATAAAAGTTTTCAATGTATAGTGATTCACATATGTATAAAATGAAAGATAAAACAATAAAAAGATTCATCAAAAAACAACAATAGATACATCTTTATTCTTATTTTAAAATATGAAAGTCAAAACATTATAGTTGTAGTTCATAAAAAAATTGCAAAATTGAGCATTGTCTTCAAGGGAATTTTAAAACTAATCAACAATATCATATATCCCAAACTCATCACTCTCAATAGGCACATTATCATCTTCTTTGACATCATTTTGTTCTTCCATTATGTCATTATGTTCTTCCATTGACTCTTTGATATCTGCAAATTCTCCAAAGTGATCTCATAATTCCTCATAATGGTACTTGAGGTTCCTTTGACAATTTTGTCACCTTCGATTCACTAAAATTTCCTTTCCTTAAGACAATTTCTTACATTTTATCTGGAAGAGCTAGAATAACATTAATTCTTTGTTAAATAAAATTGCACTGCATTGGGTCACTTTCAATGGATATGAAATTCCTTCATTTCCGTAAGCAACACACTAATGTTGTACCTAATCACCAAATACAAAATAAAAAATGAATTTAAATACTGTAAAAAAACATAATTAAAAATAATATAAGATTGAAGTATGATTTCATAAATATTAGATCATAATTCTTACCTAAACCCGAGAACAAATCCAAAACCCTCTTCTTCATTTGAAAATGTATCTATAAAATAATTAATTAATGCTTGATGTTTTTTATAAATGTTAACCATATCTCATTTCAAATCATTTTCCTCATATGTTATCTTTCTAACCACAACATTGTATACCATTACACTATTAGGCGTCTCTCCATCCTTTGCATTGACAAGAATAGAATTTAAGAATCATCTTTTTTCCAGGTTGCAAGATGTATACTCTCAAAATCATGTTTAAATAGTTCTCTATTGGAGCTCTGAATATTAGCCTTGTTCCTGTAACATAAATAAATGAAAATTTAATTAACATGTGAATTAATAAATTGTTTTCTAATCGTAATTGTTAAACATACACTTTCAATATCTTACCAAATAAACTGCATCCTTGTCTTTTCTTTCCCCTTGAAGCTTGATTGTTCTAATCATTGTTGTGTGTCTGAATAAAATACTAGAAATCTCCAAAATGTTGATTTTCTAACTTCCGTAAATCCCATAACCACTTTATTGAAAGCTTGGTAAATATAAGGATTAATATCATATCTAATGTTTTGGATATTATAACCATGAGGGATATCCATAATAACTAGGGAGTATTCTTTTTTAGGAACAATATTTCCAAGTTGTTCACAATCACCTAATATCACTTTATATTGAACAATGTTGAGCCCATTGAAAATGTAGTGATCAAGGGTGTAATCAAGTTGAACATTTTGAACACGTCTCATTCTTTCTCTTTCAAACGTGGCTTTTTGAATAATTTTTTTGAAAGTTTCAAGTACTCCATATGCATTATTCTTTGGAATCTTTAATGAAAAAAACAAACATATAGTTATATATCTATAACTAATAAAATAGAAATAAGTTAACTTACAAATGAATAATATGAATGTAATAAATCAACATACCTTTTTGAATGCAACAAAAAATTGTTTCAATACTGTTGAAGAGCATACCTAAGCAGCTCCATGAATCCGACATCATACTCTGGCACTGTACGATCACCCTATCACAAGGCCTTGAAATCATTAAGTGGGTGCTCAATGAATTCCTTGGACTAGTACCTCCCCTTTAACCATTCCTTGAACAACTCCCATGACACATCTTCAACGACCATGTTTAGTTGAAGTAGGAGCATCTTCCACCATAGAAGAGAACTCATCTTCAGTTCAAAGGCCGTCATGAAGACTTTCATGTTGGAGGTGTAATCACGAAGTGCAAAGCACATTGCCATGTTCTCAAACATGCATCGGCAACTGAGTCATCCTTGGCGCCCATGAACTCAAGAAAAATCTCTTCTCGAGTTCTCTGTGTATGCTAACACTACCAGCAAGAGGGCACTGTGAACCCTCATTGGGTACATATGCTCTACTCTCATCTCTATTCAGTTGGTTGATCAAGTCCTTTGACATCCTTTGGAAGGATCTCATCATACCTACTACCTCATCCACAACAACATGTTCATGCTCAGTGGTTCATTCTTCTCCTTGGAGGTCAAACCCCTCTGACATGGATGTATTGGAGGTGTCACACCTCTTCTTCCAGCACCACGTCGTCTACCTCCACGACGTCCTCTAGCCATGATTACATGCATGGAAAAATTTCAAAATTAATTAGAAATGTGATTTTAATCATTGTTTAACATAGTGGAAGGCGTAACGGTCCAATGTCACTGGGTTGAACCCGCTATGGTACCATATGTAATGTACCAACCGTTACAACAATAAAAAGTGGGTATTTTTTATTTTTTTTAAACGAACAATGCTATGACAAATGACATGAGTCACTACAATAATTAATAACTACACAATCAATTCCATCACAAAAACATATCTCATAAAGATAACATAAGGAAACTACTTGCCCAACCTATCTTGCATGGTTAGGACCTCCAAGACACACAAACAATGCTCAAGTCTAGTATTCTTCTGATTGATTTTGACCATTTAAGGTTTTAGGACTGGCGATTGTTATGAGGAACACGGAGGTATCTAAATCCCCTTAATCCAATCATAATCCAATACCAGACTAGATTTATCAATTATACTTAAACATCACTTCTTCATGGTGCAAAAGTATAATCTATTTATTTAACACATCTTTCAAAAAAATTATGTGCAGTTGAGTAAGAGAACAAAATATAAGGATCAATAAATACCACAAAAGAATAAGTAAAAACTTTGTAATAAATAAGATCTATTCTAACCATCATTAATAAATTTCCAAGTCAGGTTCATTATGATCAAGCATCATTTTCATTGCTTCAAGCTTTGGTAACCAGTAACAACTACGCAAAGCTCAATTATGTTTTTTTTTATTATGAGAATCATTCAAAGTAATGTATAACAAAATTAATGTTTGATTACAATCCTATTAACAATTATGTAAGAGTGTCAAAATATTCTTTAAGTGAAGCACAAGGAGATTAATACTCATTTACAATCCAAATTTAAAGCCCCAAAAATATTCATAAATCATACCTTAAGGTTTCAATACTATTTAAAATATGCTTTTAAGGTGCTATAAAAATCAATCATAACAAAATGACAAATAAGAATTTCAAGTGACTTGTGCCTTGTATATCCATTCAAATATTTAAGAAGATCAACAAATTAAGTATTATAATAAGGAACTAACACCAACTTACCTATCCATACACAAGGATTAGAAGAGGTCATATCATGACAATGATATGTAAAAATCTATCCATACACAAGAATTAGAAGAGGTCATATCATATCATGACATGATATGTAAAAATTAAATCTATTTTACATATCCATTTAAAAATAAATACAAGGGGATCATTATCTCATACCATATTAATAGGGTTGTCATGAAGACTCTTGGTTTGATTACGACAAGGATTAGAAGAGGTCATATCATGACATGTAAAAAATAAATTTATTTTACATATCCATTTGAAAAGAACTAAAGGGGATCATTCATCCCATACCATATTAATAGGGTTGTCATGAAGACTCTTGGTTTGGTTATCAAGGTTAAGGATCATTCATCCCATATCATATGAATAGGTTTGGATTAGAAGAGGTCATATCATGACAACGATATGTAAAAATTAAATCTATTTTAAATATCCATTTAAAAAGAACTACAAAGGGATCATTCATCCCATACCATATTAATAGGGTTGTCATGAAGACTCTTGGTTTGGTTATCAAGGTTAAGGTTAAGGATCATTCATCCCATACCATATGAGTAGGGTTGTCATGAAGACTCTTGGTTTAGTTATCAAGGTTAAAGGTTAACTATTCTTGAATGAAAGTATTTTACATTTTGGATTTAAGCTATAATTTACAAATTTCTTCACTAACTTTCTAAGATCATCAACAATGTAATTTCCTTTCCTAATTCTTTATGTAATACATAACATAAGTAGTGACCCCTTTTTATTAAATGAAATGATTATATTCAATGTAACCATTATACCATAACGATTTAAAAGGCCATTACAAGATACCAATCATTTCCTAATTAACATAGAAGTTCCATGCCATAATATGTTTAAATATATTTTGTATATATATATAGATGACACAAGATTACATGCCTATATATATATATATATAAATTTTAAAAATGACAAATTCTTTACAAAAATCTACGACAATCTTCTATGTAAGCTTGGGTAAAGACATGAAATTCCTACACACTAAATTCTCACGCCAAGTTTCTTTTTAGAAAAACAAGGAAAAGACAACGCAGTTGTAAAATTGATATCTTCTCATTAATGTAAAAATATTGTCTAATAGGAGCGCTCACTATAGATTCTATCATGTTCCTAAGTGGAGGTGAACTATGACCACTACGACCGATGGAATTTTCTAGAACACGACGACGACGTTTACTCACATCTTTCCAATTCAACAGAGTTTCAGACTATGCTCCAGACCTTGATCCAACACTTATAATTTATGAATCTTGTTAAATATAATATAACCTCAACAGGCTGACTATACACTGCCAGCTGTACTTTCTATTCTTGATTCTCTTGATCCTATTTAGCTCAGCTATTTCCCTTTCCATACTAACTTCTTCATGATCCTCTTCATGTACTCATTTTGTACTCTTCTTCATATATTCTAATATATTGTTTTATGTTCTATTCTTTTCTCTCTGCATTTCTTGCTTCACAATTTATCATGGTATCAGAGCTATAGTAGTAAGCCTCTTCACACAGGCTGGAGAGCAACACGATCCTCAAATAACACAGAGCTTCACAGACCTTGAGAGCATTTTGACACAGACTTTTCACAAGGCTTGGAGAGTTGTCCTTCATACTCTTGAAAGATCCTCGTAGGAAAATTCCATGAGGAAGAAGACCGTCATACGCTCAAAAGATCAGTGTAAGAAGCTCACGCGTCAAAGCAGAGCATACAACGCTCGAAAGATCAAGGAAGAAGAAAGTGCAGAAGAAGAAACTTTAAAGATTCTTGTAATTTTCAAGAATCATAAAAGAATTCACGAAGAAGAGCTTCAGAAGGCAGAAACGTTGAAGATTTCATGGAATTCGTTCAAATTTGTGAAAGATTGTTTCACAAGGCAGCATCATTTAAAGCATTTTGGAAATCACTAAAATCTATTAAAGACTACAACAAACATCACCAAGCTTTAAAGAATTCGTGTATTTCTTTCAAATCTTTGAAATATTCACAAATCTTTCTTCCATAGGAGCAAAGAATGCATCTCATGTGGAAAGAACAACCATTGAGGCCGTAAGATTCATCCTGCGAAAAGATCCAGAGCGGGAAACCAGTTCAGAAGAGACGAAGAGAGTGCGGAAAAGACGAAATAATTTTAGCCATCAGATCTTGCGCAAAGGACCGACAACAGTTGGATCAGCGAGAAGGTGCACGAGGTTTAGTCCTCTGAAGTGCACATGAGAAACTTCGACTTGTGAAGTCACAAAATCCTGAAATCATTTGGACTGTCCATCAAGAAACATGTGGCGAGATCTCGACATTTCTCCGATTCACAAGGTGTACAGGTCAGAAGAATGTCATGAGAATTCACAAATCGCGAGATCACGAGCTATTCTGGACCGTTGGATCACGAAAGATCGTGAGCCGTCGATCTTATCCCATCGCAAAATTGGGAATCGGGAGTTGGATGAGCAAAGGAGAATACTCTCCAAAACCCCAATACGTGAAATCCCGACATCGCAAATCGCGAAATCTTGAAAATATCACAGTCGTCCATTTGTTCGAACACATGGCGAACATCGAGGAAACCATCGACATATCGACTACCAGGGTTTCAAGTTGACAGAGGATTTCTGTCATTAGGTGTCACAAGTCGCAAAATTGTGAAATGACCAGGACTATCCATCTTGAGGGGACACATGGCAACAATCTAGGCCTTCGAGGAAAGGGCCATCGGCATATCAGGATTCGGTGTTTCGTGAATCCTGAGGACAAGAAGCACGAGCATTTCAGAATTGCAAAGTCAGAAATCCCGAAAGGAGGAAAGCTCCATTGTGGGGCCCAACTGACGTCATCTCGTCAAAACGAGGAATCGGGAATCTCCACGGTGAAACCCCCGAAGCAGACTTGAGCCATCCATCTGTTGGGACACGTGGCAGAGATCCAGTCCTTCGAAAAAAAAATCCCGATAGGAGAGTCCATCGGCATTACAGGATTAAGAAAATCATGAATCCTAAAGACAAGACATCCGGAGCATTTGAAGTCTCGAGATCGCGAGAATAGATCAGGACTGTCCATCATAGGAGGATGCATGGAGGAGATCAAAGCATTCGAGAAATTTCCCGAAAGGAAAAGAGGTATGACTGTGGTCATATAAGGCAAGGTCGCGTGAACCACGAGTCTAGCTCGGAGGGCTAACTAAAGTTAGAACACATCGGGATTTTGAAGCCAACAAACCCCAAAAGAAAGATAAGGCCGCGGTCTTGTGAGAACTGGTCACATGGACTAGGGCATAGCCAGGAGGGGCTAAGGCAAGAAAAGCCAAATCAGGAAATCGGTAAATTAGAGATCAGGGATTCAAGAGGAAAAATAATCGGAAAAGCCCGTAGTGCTTTAACCTTTAGGCATGTGGTCACATTGATCGGAGACCAAGGGCCAATTCAAGGCCGATAAGCCCTCATCGGCAATCGACGTTTCGGAAATTGGAAGTTGGAGAGTTCAAAAGTCTCATCTAACGAAGTTTCAAAACCACTACAAGTTACACGTAGGAGACAGGTAAGTAAGAATTTTTTTTCTGTTTTGTTCAAATTTAAAAAAAAATGGCGATGTCTGGCAATTTAGGACCAACACAAGGTCTAATTCTTTTTGGAAAGAACTATGAGTTCTAGTCTCATCAGATGAGATCCTTTCTGCAAGCATAAGAGTGCTGGGATCCAGTGGATCTTGGATATGTGGAACCAGATCCAACAACCCTTTCTGCTATGACAAATCCGCAGAGAATTGCTCAGGCAACACAGAGGAACAAAGAAAATAAAGCTAAATTTTGGATTCAAAATTCTGTGGATGATTCAATTTTCTCAAAAATCACAGGTGCTAGTACTTCAAAACAAGCCTGGGACATCCTTAAATCTTCCTATCAAAGAAAATGACAGGGTCAAAACAGTTAAACTTCAGACCTTGGGGATGCAATTCAAGACTCTAAGGATGACAGAGTCTGAAAATGTGGATCGGTTCATGACCAGAGTCATGGGCATCGTGAACCAGATCAGATTGATTGGTGAAACCATCACTGATCAATGCATTGTTAAGAAAATCCTCAGAAGTTTACCCAATAAATTTGAAATGGTTGTAACATCAATCCTTGAATCCAAGGATCTGTCAAGTTTTTCAACAGATGAATTAATTGGTTCTCTGGTGACACATGAGTCCAGAGTGCATCTCACAGATGAGTCAATCTCCAATTCTTTCAAAACTCAATTCTCCTTCAGGAGAGGGAGAGGCAGAGGAAGAAGCAGAGGTCACCAAGGAAGAGGGAGCAATCAAAGTAACCCTCACTCCAGTGGAGGTAACAGACAACAATATCTGAATCAAAATTTCCAAGGTCAAAGACATCAACAACAAAATCAACATCAGAATTTTCAGCCTCAAAGAGGCAGAGGGAGAAGATCAAATGAGAAATCAAGAATTCAATGCTATTATTGCAAAAAGTATGGGCACTATGAATCTGAATGAAGGAAGAAGCAAGCAGATCAACTCTTGGGCAGAGCACATGTGTCAAATCACACGGGAGAAAACTCAGGAGGTATGTTTCTTTCATGTCACAACACTGAACAACAACCTAAAGATCTCTGGTTGTTGGACAATGGATGCAAGAATCACATGACAGGTAACAAAGAATTACTTTCATGCATTGATTCCTCAATCTCATCTGATATTACACTTGGAAATGATTACTTAGTCAAGGTTCAAGGAAAAGGAACTGTTCCTATTCTAACTAAACAAAATGTAAAGAAAGACATAAACAATGTCTATCATGTTCTAGATCTGAAACATAATTTGCTTAGTGTAGGACAACTCATTGAACATGGCTATAAGGTACATTTTGAGGGAGCATCTTGCAAGACATATGACAAAATCCCCATCAGAAAATTGATTTCTGAAATCCATATGAGTCCAAATAGGATGTTTCCCCTTACCCTCAAAACTGCAAATCTGATTCAACCATATGCATAGAGTGCATCCACCCTGAATGAAACTATGGTTGGGCATACAAGATTTGGAAATCTACCATTTAAGAGTTTAAGTGTTCTTCAGAAGAATTCCATGGTCAAAGGTCTTCCTATATTTAAAGAGCAAATTCCCCCATGTGAGTCCTGCATACTTGGAAAACATAAGAGAACTAGTTTTCCACAGTCATCAAATCAAGCCAAACAACATCTTGAACTTGTTCACACTGAACTATGTGGACCAATGCAAACATAATCAATAGGTGGTAGCTTTTACTTTCTAACGTTTATTGATTATTTCAGCAGAAAAATATGGATCTATTTTCTCAGACACAAGTCCGAAACTTTCGCAAAATTCAAAGAATTCAAGGCAGAAGCTGAAAAACAGAGTGGAAAATATCTCAAAGCACTCAGGTCAGATGGAGGAGGGGAATACAACTCCAGAGAATTTGCAAATTTCTGCAAATCACAAGGCATTATCATGCAAACAACAACCAGGTATACTCCACAACAAAATGGAGTGGCTGAAAGGAAAAATCAGACAATAATGAATATGGCAAGAACACTTCTTAAAGAGAAACGTTTGTCAAATACTTTTTGGGCTGAAGCAGTAGCATGCTCAGTTTATCTCCTGAATAGATCTCCAACCACAAGTCTAAAGATGAAATTTCCCCAAGAAGCATGGAGTGGGACAAAGCTAAATGTTGCACATCTAATGACATTTGGATGCATAGCATACACTCACATACCTTTCGAATTAAGGAAGAAACTTGATGACAAAAGTGAGAAATGTATATTCACTGGATATAGTGAAACATCTAAAGCTCACATGCTTTACAATCCAATCTCCAAGAAACTAATTCTCAACAGAGATGTAAAATTTCTGGAAAATCAATTCTGGAATGATTCAGAAAATCAGCAAATGGACAGTCAAAATCCATTGCTGCTAAGTTCTGAAAATGCAGAAAATTCTGTATAGCAAGTACCTCAAACTATTCTTCCAAGATTGCAGGTACAAAGACAACCTAAAAATTCTCAAGATAACTCAACTTCCAACAGAGAATCATTCTCTGAACCAAAAAATCAGAGAACTCGAAGTTTGAGTGAAATCCATCAGCGGTTGGATGACTTTGAACAACAAAACATTTTTTCTTTAATGTCATGTCAACCTACATCCTTTAAGGAAGCAGCTAAGGAGCCACATTGGGTTCAAGCCATGAACCAATAAATTGACTCCATTGAGAAGAACAAGACATGGGATGTTGTTGATTTACCAAGTCACAAGAAAAGTATTGGTGTCAAGTGGGTTTACAAAACTAAACTCAATGCAAAAGGGCAGATTGAAAAACACAAGGCAAGACTTGTTGCCAAAGGATTCTCACAACAACCAGGTACTGATTATGGTGAAACTTTTTCTCCAGTAGCAAGATTAGACACTGTAAGGACTCTATTGGCCATAGCAGCCCAACATAAATGGCAAGTATACCAGAAGGATGTCAAGTCAGCATTCTTGAATGGTTTCTTAGAAGAGGAAGTTTATGTCGATCAACCACCTGGATTTGAAGTCCAAGAGCACCCAGCTAAAGTATATCAGTTGAAGAAAGCCTTGTATGGCTTAAAGCAAGCTCCAAGAGCTTGGTATAGTAGAATTGACACTTATCTGATCAAAAGTGGTTTCAACAGAAGCCAAAATGATCCAACTCTTTATACCAAAACAGATCAGCATGGAAAAATTTTGATTGTATGTTTATATGTTGATGACATGATCTATACGGGAAATCTTGAGTTAACAAATTTTAAACATGCCATGCAATCTGAGTTTGAGATGACAGATCTTGGCATCATGAAATATTGTTTAGGGATTGAGGTTAATCAATCAACCAAAGGCGTTTTTTTCTGTCAGCAAAAGTATGCAGCAAACATCATCAAAAGATTTTGCATGGAAGAATGCAATCCAGCAGAAACCCCTATACCCCTAGGCACAAAATTGAGCAAGA
>CBVK0100364429.1:0-12902 GCA_900067695.1 Picea abies
AAATTTGACTGAAAAATCAGCGAGACTGAAACTGGGTTGGGATTTTGAAAAATTAACAGGAGCCACACTCAATGGAATTACTTCCATGGGTGTTGATTGTTCTTACTCTTTTTCATTCCATTTCTTCTTCCATTTCTTTTAATTGTGTGTTATGTTCCATGATCATCTTGATCATTTCATCCTTTTCACCCTCTGCCTCAGCTATCTCCTTTTCCTATGAGTCTTCTGTAGGTGGCAGTTTCAGTTGTTTTCTCAGGGATGCTATGTCCGCATTTTTCTTCTTGACCATCTCCTCTGTTGATTTTACATTGGAGGGATCGTATCCAGTCTTGAGCACCATCTCTTCCAAAGATTTAATTCTATTGTCTTTTTCAAAGGACGATATCTTCTCCAACTTCAATTTCTTATGAACATTATTCAGAGAAACCTGCAATTTAGTGGCAGTAGTAGAAGCTTTTGCCAAGGTGTAGAATACCCTTTCTCCAGTCTGTCGACGTAGATCCATCTGATCAGATGGTGTACATATTTGTTGTTGAATTCAAAAGTTTCTCTTTTGTAATCAATGATAGCCTTAGGATTGGGCACTTGTGACTAGAGAAAGGCCATATGCATCCTGCCTTTCTCTATATCAAATGAAGACAAAAGTCGATGTTGTGTCATGGACGTTTTCTTCAGAAACTGAGCATATGTGTCGCTTGTCAACATTTGATTCTTCTTCTTGATCATATCATATTTCTCAAAGACATGCAATTTCACACCTCCTTGACTTTGTTGATTTACCAGTGAAGTGTTAATCTGCTTCTGAGATGAAGAAGTAGACATGATCTTTTGATCGCTTGAGATAAGAGGTGTTTGATCACTTTTCGAAGCTATGATGGACTGTGTTTCCTTTTCACCAGTCATTTCATTCATATGATAGGATTTTGGTCTTTTGGTGTGCATTTGAAATTCTTCAACCGAGACTTCAGAAATAGAAGGAGAAACATCCTTTCTGGATATTTTCTCTTTAGGTATCTGTGGTGTGTTTGTTTGAGAGATAATGATTTGAGGAGACTGTTCTTCTACCTCTTCCAGTGTACTCTCCTCCCACTCCATTTGATTTTCAAACTTCTCTATATCCGGCTTGGGTGCATGAATATATAGGATATTCTTGTTCTTCACTCTCATCCCTGTGATGATTCCCCATAGATCGTAGTGCCATAGGAAACTTGTGTCAAACTTCATTTCCCTCAAAATTTTATTCGCCTCTTCCCCGACAGCTCAACTATTGCAGATAAAGGACCCTATTTTTCCATTGATCCTTAGCTGTTGTCTCTTATTCAAAGACACGAAGTGTATGTCATCAGAATTTATCATTTTTCTTATATATTCAAGGGAAAATATCCTCACCGACAGATACTTGGGAAGCTTAGATGGAGCCATCTCGCACCCATATACTCTGATTTCTATATAGTTCTGATGCAGGTACCAATCTCCCATTTTTGCGAGGTCCAAGAGGTGAAAAATTCTCTGGATCTCCTCATTTATCCTTGGCTCGGGCCTCCCACTGATAATTCTCACCACAGGATGGTAGAACTACTCGAAGAACTATTTGAAGTTGAATTTTGTAGAATTTCTTTTGAGCAGTGAGGTCCAAGATGTTACTGCCTATGGTTTGTCGTCCTTGTCCATTTTATACATCAAGAAGGGGAAATTCTCTATCTAAAAGAAGATGAACATGTAGGCAAGTATAGAGGAATACTGAAACATGTCCTCTATGGAGAATTTTGAAAGATGATCATGGATATTCTTTGCTAGGACAGTGTTGTAGTCGAACTGGATGGTAGCCTTTTCCTCGACCAAGAAAATGGATAGGAAACCCAATATAGGTTCGTCTATCCACTCATCCAAAAAATAGCCAAGTAGAGAATAGAGTGATGAAATTACTTGGTTTCCTCTTTTTGAGAACAGGGAAGAAGGGTATGGGGGATTTTTCTTGGGGAGCTGAGCATCCTGCGGGAGGAAAAGCTCAAAAATTTGGGTCCCTTTGGTGAAAATACAGATTCTGATACAAATCTGTTAAAATTTCAAGGTTGAAAGGGGATGGGGAATCGACTCTAGGTATCTTTAGCATCTGATCAATGATGTCTGGCATGATAGAGAAAAGAGTTTCTCGGGATGAAGAAACCATGGTTCTCTAGTTAGGGAGGTAATGAGCTTGACATTTTAGAGCAAATTAGGGGAAGTGGTGGACTTGGGGAAACAGATAAAGAGGAAGATTGGACTCCCAGAGCCCAATTTCATCGCTTTGATCTATGAATGTATCTTTAAATGACGACTGCAACTCCGCGAACTTAAATTTTCACCTTGTCTCTGAGATTAAGTAATCCTTGTCAGCTAATGGGATCATGTTGAGGTCGACAGGAGGTGATAGGAACAGATTTTCCTCAGCTTCTGCTCTTTTAGATTTGGACGCCATCACTGTGAAAAATACCTGCAATTTAAAAACAAAACGTTAGCGGTTGATGACTATGGTTAGGTCAACGACTAGATCAGAAAAGTGGAAAAGGATCATCTGGTGTGTGGAGAAAATCAATAATGTGCAAATGGCAGAAACGGGAATGGTTTTGAGTGAACAGGTAGCTATTGGGTGCGGGTGACAGGTCTATAGGCTAACGGATAGGTAGCCAGTAATAAATGGCCAACGGGTCATTTGAAGTGTGAGATGGCAGGTGAAGGATGGATGAAGGGTGTGACAGGGTGACAGGGGATGCGTTGATTGGGGCGAAGGAAGATGTGAGGTGGTTTGTGACGGGTGACTAGAGGGAAAAGAAATGACGGAGTTATGATATGGGACCTGTAGGGGGAGCTAGTGGAGTGTGATGTCACCAGGCAGTGGGGGTATGTCAAAAGGGTGGTAAATGGTGAGTGTTTTTGGAGTGGAGAGTCTCTAATGCAATCAATGCATGCCACATTATGGTGGGGACCGCCTGGAAAAACCACTTCGTTCCAGAGGTCCATAATCCTTTGTCATTCATTCATCTGCGCATCACTTACTGGACNNGAGATCTAAGTGCTCATGTTAACCAACATTCTGGACCCCCCATCCCCCCCTCCGTTAAAAGTAGAACGAATAGGGGGGTCCGAAATTACATCTCAGCCATCAATTATTTCTCAAACTTTAATCTGTTAGTGCGAAGTCGCATAAGCAGTGGGAACTAAGGTTTAATTATTTTTTTGGGTTTTGTCCCCTACTTTCTTTATTTCTCGACACCATGGGGTTGGATAAACACACTTTCAAACATCAAGACATGAACCTGACTTGACCATCATGCATGTTTTATTGAAACCAAATCAACTAACCTATGTTCTCACCTACTCATCTACAACATTTAGCCCAAATTAAACTATTGGACTAAGAAAATACTCTACCCTAGGCTTATTTGCCCAAGATTAGGCGGTTTGGTCAAATTTATTCACTAGCTAACCTATCAGCTTGACTAAGATTAAACAGTTTAGTCGAGCTTATTCACTATTCCTATCAACATAAATTTAAAAGGACTTGACCATGATTGAACACTATGGACCAAGTCATTGTTATTGCATGGGACTTTTATTTTTCTTTTATGCCCTCTTTTATTCTTTTCTCATTTTTTCTTTTCTTTTATTTTATTTTTCTTCAAATCAATTTGTAGAATGAAACAATGTTTGCATCATTCATTACAATAAAGGAATTTATTTCTAGTCATCAATTGATTCTATAAATTATAGGGTTATAACAGTGGCTCCACTTGGGGATGGTACTCTCCTTGTGAAGTGTCAAGAACCTTCTCTCTGATATCCTGAAAAAATCTTCTCTTAAAGCTCCTTCTGCTAATTGATTCTTTCTTATTTTAAACAAATTGGTGGTACTGACCAATGCCTTAGGGCCTTCTCTACAGGATTCAAACATTTGACTGGTAGCACCAACACACAACTGGAAAATAAATAAAATGGTATGTACAGTGGAAATGGATTTTTGATATTTCTATTAAGGTGGAAAGTAATGCTTCAACATCCTTCCATTTATAGGTCCACTTGGAAGGTCTGATCCATCGTTGATGTCTAGCAGAAAAGCATTATTCCCTCTATAAGCATGAATGGTGTAAGGGCCTTTCCACAGACTATCAAACTTCCCATGTTTACCCTTGTCCTCATTTTTGGAGTCCCATCTCAACACTAGATCACCCAATTCAAAATTGTCTTCCTTGGTTCTTTTGTCATGAATATTTTTTATATTTTCCTAGATTAACTGGGCCCTGTTGTATACTTCTTCTTTGGATTGTTGCATGTGAATCATTTGATTGATTCTTCTTTGAATATCATTTGGCTTTGTTTGAGCCTCCTGCAACAGTTTCATGACTATAACTCCCAGAGAAGGAGGAAAAACGACTTCAGTACCATATACCAATTGGTATGGGGACATGCCAATTGCTCTTTTAGTGCTCAATCTGTCAGCCCAAAGTGAAAAAACTATCTTATTATGCCAGGACTTCTTGTTTTCTTCTAATGTTTTCTTGAGGATATTCAACAGACTTTTATTTGAGGACTCCGCCAACCCATTTCCCTTAGGGTAATGGATGGTGGAGTGTCTGATACTGGTTGAAAAACTCAATAAGATTTTTGGACCTAAAGGTCGTTGCATTTTCAGTTATAATTTTTCTACGACAACCAAAATGAGATAAAATATTGTTTTCCAAGAATTTAATGATGACAGAGTCAGTAGCTTGTCTGCATGGTATCTCCTTGATCCACTTTGTGAAGTAGTCTGTGGAAGTGAGGATCCATTTATGTTGACCAAAAGAGGCTGGATGAATTTCGCCAATAAAGTCCAAGCCCCATTCCTGGAATGGGGTTTGGACCGATATAGATTTTAGGGGCAGAGGAAAAAGATTCCTTTTTCCTTCGAAAACCTGGCATTTTTGGCATGAGATGACCCTTTGGTGTACATCAGAAAACAATGTGGGCCAATAAAAACTAGCTCTGAGAATCTTATTTGTTGTAGTCTTCCATCTTAGATGACCACCGCAATCCCCTATGTGAAACTCCTGCAACACTTTGTCAGATTCATCTTTAAGCAAGAAATTAAGCAATATACCACTAGGATCTTTCCAATAGAGGTTACCTTCTAGAATATAGAATTTCAATTCTTTCAATTTCAAAAACCTAGCTTTAGTTTTAGTCAAACCATGACGAGCTTGTAAGTTGTCAAGTACAAAAATGAGGTCTGTGTACCACAGAGAGTTTAGAAATACCTCTTTAACATTTGGAGTCGTCTACTCTTTCTTTTCATCAACTACAGCCAAGAAATTAATATCTAAAGCATGGAAGTTAGATTCAACCATCAGTTTGGCCAAGCCTTGACCTTTGATCAATTTAGTGGGTTTTATTTCTATGTCGTATTCCAGAATAATAGCTATCCACTTTCCTCTCCTCCCATCCGGATTATCTTGAGTCAATATATCCTTCACCATAGCGTTAGGGACATAGGCAATTGTGTGAGAATGGAGAATATAGAATCTGAAGTCTTTTATGGCCTTCACCAGGTAAAAGGATTGCTTCTCCATTATATTAGAATTAAGCACCACGTCTCTCAGGGATTTGCTGAAAAAAGCTATGGGTTGTTCATACCCTTCGTTGTTTTTCTGTGACAGTACAACAACAATGGTGTGCTCAGATGCAAAAGAGAAAAGGTAAAAATCTTTGGTGTAGTCTAGGCTGATCAAAATTGGGGCTTGGGTGAGTGCGTGCTTCACCTGTTCAAATGAATATTTGGCCTCGAGGTTCAATTTTATTTTGGTATCTTTTTCCAACATGTTGGTGATATTCCTGAGAAGTTTGGCCAAGTTGGGTATGAACCTTCTCAATAAATTTATTTTACCGATAAATGACTCTAACTCTTTAATGTTCCTGGGATGATCTATTTTCAATATGGCTTCTATTCTACTGGGGTCTATCTTAATTCTATCTTTAGATATTATATGCACCGACAACTTTCCCTCTTCTAAACCGAAAAGACTCTTCTTTGGATTTAATGAGATCCCAAATTTTTTGCACTTCTCAAAAACTCATCTAAGGTGTTGTAAGTGTTCATCGCTAGATATGGAGTGGACTATCACATCATCCAAATATATGACTATAAAACTGCCCATTTCGTCCACGAAAGCAATGTCCATTTCTCTCTGAAAGGTGACACCGACATTCATCAAACTAAAGGGCATATTCACGTACGTGAAGGTTCCCTAACGTGTGGTAAAAGTTGTCTTCTCTTGATCATCTGGATGAGCAAGAACTTGGTTATTTCTTGAGAAACCATATAGTAAATAAATTATGATGCCCCCAACTACGTTTTGTAAGATATGGTCCATTTTGGGCAAGGGGTAATTGTCTTTTAGGGAGACCTTGTTCAGATTTCAGAAATCAATGTAAAGCCTGATTTCACCATTTTTCTTTTTGGTTGGAACCAGATTAGAAACCCATTTGGAAAATCTTAAAGGAACTATGATTTTGGCATCGTACATATTTTTAATCTCTTTCTCTATCAGGGGAAGTAACTTGGGATTGATTCTCCTAAGTTTTTTTTCTGAAAGGTTTATTTTATTCTTTTATTGGGATCTTATGATGTATGATGCTTGTATCGTAAGATTTTAAATCCTCGTAACCCCAAGAGAAAACATCTATATATTCTTTGAACAATTCGATGTATTTGCATTTTTGCTCAAGGGGCAGTGATTTAGAGAGTTTCACAATCTTGGGTTCCTCTTCTATTCCTATGTTGCAGCCTTCAACCTATTTACCACTAGCTTCAATTTTAGGTTTTCTCACAATGTTGTTAAAATCAAATAAGTCTTCTAAAGGGACTAAACCTCTAGGCAACACATTATTTTTTAACTGTAGAATGCCATAATCTTCCTCGTTTTCGTTCAACTCATCTGGTCCTACATAATTTTCTTTCAATTGATCTGAATCTACATTATTTACATTATCCTTTTCAAAAGCGGATCTATTTACATTATGATCATCATTCTCTAAATCTATATTTGCACATTCGAATTCATTATTACCCTATAATAAGTCTTCAATCTAGTCGTCGCTCCCAAATACCTTCCAGTGTCTGATATTTTCAGGAACCATTGGTCTGCACTTCACCTCCACTATGTACTTGCAAGTGGGACGAAAAGGGATTTTACAGGTAGATGCTAAAGTAGCCAGTCTGTCTGCAAGTATATTTTGTCCCCTAGGCATTACCTGCAATTCAATCTCAGTAAAGAAAACAACATTCCTATAGGCTCTAAGTCTGGGATGTTTTGCAGCATACTCACCTTTGATTTTCTTGATAATCTTTTCAGAATCACCCCTTACCATTATTTTCTTAGCACCAACTTTCTTTAATAATTTTAGGCTGAGCATTAAAGCCTCATACTCAGCTATGTTGTTAGTACATTAGAAGTTCAGTTTATAGGAATGATTCTCGGAATGCTTTGATCTATGGTTATGCATCCAAACTCTGGCTCCAGCTCCTTCTTTACTCATAGCACCATCAAAATCCATGCTCCAGAAGTCTATTGGAAACTCTTAATTCTCTTCGATCTTAGGGTTTCTTACCTCGACAACTACCTTTTCATCCTTTGGATCAGGTGCATCATCCTCTAGTTGTGTGATTTGTTCTTCAAAGTCACCATCGTTGTATAGGATAAAAGAATCCAGATCAAAGTGTGCAGATTATAGTGGGTAATTGTGTGGCTTTTCTTGGCTACTGACCATATACTTCATTAGTGTTTCCCTGTAAAGTCTTCTCTTTTGACCGAAAACCAGAATGGTGGCATAAGACATATCTAGCTACAGAGTTCCTCTCAATTTATCCCCCCAATACCTTGACAATAACATACCATACTTGGGGGGACTATCTGCAACGATGATATCCATCACCATATTTTTCGTTGGGATTTGAGCCAAGGTGATGCACAGATCTTTAATAAGTCCTATACATTTAACTTTGTTGGAGTCGAAAGAATGAAAATATTTGTAGGGTCTGGTGACCTCGAGTCTGAACTTTTCCATCACAACTTTGGGCATTAGGTTGTGAGAGGCACCCAAATCCAACATAGTGTTGTGTAATAGTAGATCATGGATGTTTAGGCTAATGTAGAAAGGGGCCATGACACCATTATTAGTTTGACCATCAACTTCAGAACCAAATAGGAGCTTGGTTTAATCATCAATGAGGTTCATAGTATTCGAATAATTTATTGATCTGACATTTAAGGCCTTTGTACCTATCTCTAGTTCAATAGCTAATTCTTTGATCACCTGTGATCTATAGGCGTTCTTGCTCATAAGTTCGGACAGGGGAATGGGAATTTTCAATTTAGCTAGTTCACCTTCAAGGATGAAAGGAGAGATGGTTTTATTTAATCTCTGTACTTCTGATTTATCAATAGAAATTCTGTGGGGTGCACCTATTTGAATGGTTGATGAAACTTATGTCTGACTTGTTCTCTTAATAATTTCTAGAGTTTTTTTCACAAGAGATTCAATGTCATTCCGTCTAGGGACTTTCTTTGGGATGTTTTCTAAGGTTTTCTTGGTTTCAACAGCCTTCTTTGGAGAGTTCTCATTAGCCTTATTTCTTCTCAGGTTATAATGCATGTGAACCTCCATTATAGTGTTCTCAAAGGCTTGTTGTTCTATTTTCTCAGCTTCCTCATTTACCTCTGTTTGTGATAGGAGAAATATTTTGTGTTCTTCCTAGGTGAGCAAAAATAGATTCATGATCATGATCACCCATTAGATTAATATGAGTATCATCAAACTCCTCAATTACTTCCTCCCTATGATCAACATAGTTTTCCTGGAGAGGTGGTCTAATCTATTGATCAGGTCCCCTTTGTTCCCTTGGATCTCTAGGATCTCTCTGCCTAATCTAAGGGGGATTTCTTCTAAAGTTTGGGTTCCTGATTTGAGGGGTAGCTTGGTTCTCCCTAGGTGGATTCCTATCAGTTATGGTGAGTCTCTCCATCATTTTCTCCATATCTCTTGCGAGAGAATCTAATTTTTCATTTGATGAGGAAGTATAAGGTTCTTCTTTGATGGTGACCCTCTTTTCTATTCTCTGCCTGGCCCTTTTGGACAAAAGGTTTTCTTCTACATTGACGACACTTCTTTGCATGTCTTCCAAAGTTTTTTTGTTTCTCTCCCTTAATTGATATGACATGTCATCATCAAAACCATCAGGGAAATTTATTAACGCCAAACCTTGGGGTGGTTTGATTTCAGTCAGGATGGCACTGTATAGATTGTTGAAACAAGTGTAATAATCTTGCATTGTCTCTCCTTGGTTCCTTCTGATGTTTTCATACTCTGAAAGAATCTGGAGAGGGTTTTTATTTACCTCCCACCTATCAAGGAAAGTCCTATGAAAACTAGCAATATCAGTAATGGTAGCAGCACACAAGGTTTTGAACCACTTTTTAACTTCTCCAGTCAGACTTTGTGCAAATAACCTCATCTGCACATCAGCTTTTTCCACTTCCTACAGGTCAAAGTAATCGTTCATTTTGTCAACATGTTGTTGTGCGTTTAAAGGTCCAAAACCATCGAATTGAGGAAGTTTGGTCTGATAGTCCCGGGGCATAGCATGCAACGGTGCTGCTAACACCAAGGGGGAATATCTTATTGCCATAGTTGGTGGGGGAGGTTGTACAACAACTTGTATGATTAGAGGAGAAGTAATTGAAGATGTGGAAGATGTGGGACTGACTGAGACAGAAGCTGTGGCGACAGTCAAGGTATGAAATTCAACCGATTGTTGAGGGAAATATATGATCTTGGGCAAAGGTTTCTCAGGAGTACGGGATCATAGGATGTCTTGATATAGGACTATATTGCTTAGAATGCTGTCTAATTTAGTTCTAAAAAGGATTTTCTTAAAGAAAAGGTCAAAATCAAGATCTTGGATATCAACAAGCTCCTCAGGGAGAGAAAAATACCTATGGAGAGGATTATGATTCTTGAAACCTTCTGCAATTTTTTTCTTTTTGAGTAATTGTTTTGGGTTGTCTACTACTATCACAGGTTCTGGGTCAGGATGGGCTCTACTGTAGGTTCTTTTTGGAGCCAAATTTTTTTAATTTTTTAGGTCTTTAAACTGATTATATACAAACTTTAATAACCTCTTAATATTGTTTTTTATAGATTTAGGTTTTATGATTTGTTCAAAAAACGTCTTTTCTTTTCTAGGGAAAGAAAGAAAATGTGTTGAAAGTTTGTTATATCCCCAGTATGGTCGCCACTATGTTATCGCCCTGTAAATTCTCCAGAGGTTGTTAGAAGGAAGAAAGAATTTAACAGAGGTAACCTTATCCAACCACTTCGAAACTGGGATATAGCCCTTCCAGTTTTAGAGAGGGATATCTCTGTAAGATTTATCCTTGTTTGAGTTTCAGATTTTAGGCTAGTTAAAAGAATAAACACTGTTGCTTGTTTTTTAAAAAGATGGCTGAAATATAAATCATGCATCCATTGGGATATGGGGTCTATATTTATAAACTTATATCAAAGAACATTTTTGGAAAGATATTCTCACAGAGCAGGATTATGAAAACTATTGGATTCTTTTATGAATAAAATGATGGGTTAGCAGAAAAAATGAGATAAACAACAAGAGTAAAGAAGCATTCGAGAATTTCTTTATCATATTGTTAGAAGAAAAACAGTAAAATCCTTTAGAAGTTGTAACAGAGTATATGAAATAAGTTCTGCAAATTGACTCCTTCTAAATTATCAGACAAAAAAATACATGTGATCATGAAGACAAAAGAAAAAACCATTAACAATGAGAAGAAACCCATCACCAATAGTAAACACGCATGAATCCTATGAAAAACTCTCGTTTATTACTGGTAGATCCCTTGATAAAGATTACAACGCTTCAACTTACTTGGGTGTGAGATCAACCCTCAATACTTCGAAGCTTGAAGTATTTATAATCAAAATTACAATGACCCTGTCATAACTGATCAGGACATGGAAAAACTAAAATCTAGCTAACTAAATAACATAATACAAGAATATAGCAACTGCTAATGATGTGTCGAAATTTCATGATGATTTTATGGGACGGTCGTTGGTGAATCATTCACATGACTTTGGATGTTGCACATGATGATTTAGATGATACACATCATCTATCATTCAATTAAGTTGCACAACTCCTCCCACCTTTGCTGACTGGGTGTGGTGATTTTGAGCATTCTCCAGTAGATCTCATCCACTTCTGTATACTTGGAAAATGTCGACTTGACAGTAAAAATATACTTGATCACGTGTTGTATGCTGAGGTCTGGCTGCAAAGTCTCTAAGAACACCTTGCCTGTAATAATTCCCTTTATTCCAAAGAACTTGGAACTATCCTTCACCACCATGGAAATCTTATTCTTGTAGTAAAATAAGGTCATTAGCTTATCGTTCAAAACCAGCCAATCGGGAAAACCCTTCTTCTGCAAAGCATCAATTTTTCTGAAAAATTTATAAACCCCGATGTCCATGTTCTGGAATTTCTCCTCCAATTGCAACATCAACCCTCTTTTGGTCAGAATTCTCTTGAATTCGAGGATGGTTTCCGTCCTGTCTTATATTTTCAGATCTTCTATCTCTTCTCTGGTCTTTGAATTCAGAAATCAAATGATTTTATTTGCTTCAGTAGGCATATCCCCCAGCTCTCTTTTTATCTTATCAATGGCCTATCTACTCCTCGGCACTAATTCATTTTATTCACACATGATTTGCACCATAGGCCAAATCTCATTTATGGATCTGGAGATATCCATCAAAATCTTCTCCTTAGCTTCGACAAGTGTTTTGCCCGCCATTGATTTCTTTTGCATCTGTTGTAGTTATCATTTTAGTTTTTCTGTTGTTTCCTTTTAGATGTGGAAACTCGTCTGGTAAGAATTATTGAGCTCCTGAAGACTCTCAACCTCCCTTTTCAGTCTACTGATTTTTGTTTCTTGTAATTTCATTTCCTCCATGGACTTTGATAGTTCAATTGTCTTTTCCAGAGCTGACAGTGGAGCGTCTGATGAAGAAAGGCCATATGCATCCTACCTTCCGATCTTATCTATATCAAATGAAGACAAAAGTCGATGTTGTGCCATGGGTGTTTGCTTCAGAAACTGAGCATATGTGCTTCTTTTCAACATTTGATTCTTCTTCTTGATCATATCATATTTCTCAAAGACACCCAATTTCACACCTCCTTGACTTTGTTGATTTGCCAGTGAATTGTTAATCTACTTTTGATATGAATAAGTCGACGTGATCTGTTGATCGCTTGAGATAAGAGGTGTTTGGTCACCTTTCAAAGCTATGATGGGCTGTGTTTCCTTTTCATCATTCATTTCAGTCATACGACAAGATTTTGGTCTTTTGGTGTGCATATGAAACTCTTCAGTCGAGACTTTGGAAATAGAAGGAGAAGCATCCTTTCTGGTTCTTTTCTCTTTAGGTATCTGTGGTGTGCTTGTTTGAGAGATAATGATTTGAGGAGACTGTTGTTCTACCTCTTCCAGTGTACTCACATCCCACTCCGTTTGATTTGCAAACTTCTCTATATCTGGCTTGGGTGCATGAATATACAGATATTCTTGTTATTCACTCTCATCCCTGTGATGATTCCCCAGGGATCGTAGTGCCATAGGAAACTTGTGTCAAACTTCATTTCCCTCAAAATTTTATCCACCTCTTCCTCGATAGCTCGGTTATTGCAGATAAAGGAACCTATTTGCCCCTTGATCCTCAACTGTTATCTCTTCTTCAAAGACACAAAGTGTATGTCATCAGAATTTATCATTTTTCTTATATATTCAAGGGAAAATATCCTCACC
>CBVK0100364430.1:0-12901 GCA_900067695.1 Picea abies
CAATAAATTAGTAGTAGTTAGTGTTTCCAAGAAAGAATTTGGCTTGGGATGATTACAAATCCCCTCAAGGAACCCAAATCACACTATCATTTGTGAATCTTAACATATGTTGAAATGGAAAGTTATATTATTATTTTCCATTTTCCCAATGCCCATATTTTTATAATTATTATAGAATATACCTCCTATGGGAGGTGTCTATGATATATTTCTTCATGGTCATTAAGCCTTAAGATATTTATTTAGGGTATAATTCTTTTAATTTCCTTGCTTAACCATGGTAGGGTCCTCAAAGCCATTCACATTGTGAAAAATATACCAATATTTCACATTGTTGGATAGTTGTTTTGGACAATTGGTTGTTATTGATGTCAACCCTTGGAGAGTGATCTTGGAGATTGATGTCAATCATTAGAGATTGATTTCAACCCTTGGAGAAGTCCATAAGCCCCAAATATGTGGCTTAATTCGTTGGATAGTTGGTTATATTTTGTATGATCGAGATTGATGATGAGTTAGTTGGGTGCATTTGATGTAGTCTACATGAAGCCCCAAAGGTGTGGTTATGGGACCCACACTTGATCGAGGAATAATGACCTAAAGGAAAATGAAATTAAAGGTAATCTAATATCATAGATGGATACGGCACGTCGTGGTACATATCTTAGATACATTGACACATGGTTTATAGTAGTTGGTTGAGGCATATCATGAGTGATATGAAACTTTTTTGAGGTACATGGTTGTCATGTTGTATGGTTGATGATGTTATTGGTATTGGTACATTGATATGTGCTTGGTACACATTTGACACATATTCTTGGCATATGGTTGAGGGACTTCAATGATAGTATCTTATGGTATATTGTATGGTGTTGATATAAATGGTTGAGGTGCATGGTTGGAACATGGTATGGTACATGTGGTGATACATGTTTAGTGCATGGTTGATGCACTTGTTATGGTAAATATTTGATGGTACAGGTTGATGCATGGTACATGTTGGTACTTGGTTAAGACACATATCTTGTGATGGTATGTCGTAATCTTGGTACATGCTTGGTACATGAATGTGTTGGCAATGTTGAGCATATGGTTTGAGATATGATCTTAGTGATATTGGCATGAGTTGTATGCATATGATAGTGGATTTGTCTTCGTGGATGAGAAATGAATTGGTTGGACAGGTTGTTGTGACAATGATTTGTTGATAGAGACATGTTGGATATAGTGACAGGTTACATGGTGATGTTGAGCATATGATTTGAGATATTCTCTTGATGATATTGGAATGAGTTGCATGTGGATGAGAGTGTATATGGTATTGTGGATGAGAAAGTGATTGGTTGGACATGTTGGTTAGTTACAGGTCTATGTGGCAGACAATACAATGGTAGTGACATTGACAGTGACAATGGCAGTGATTGTGGTAGTGACAGTTGGTCTAAACTTATATTTCAGGGTAATAGGACAAGGCATTGAAAGGGGGTTATAGCCTCTTTCTGGTTGGTACCGGAGAATTAGTGAGTATATGCGTCCTTCAGGTTGGATCCTGAGAACAATTTGGTTGTACCCACCTTCTGGTTAGAGTTAGAGAACCGAGGGGGTTGTAGCCTCATTTTGGTTGGAGCTAGAGAATTCAAGGAGTTATAGCTTGCTTTAGGTTGGAGCTTGAGAATAAGGGGTTGGAGACTCCTTCTAGTTGTAGCTAAAGAATTTGGAAGTCGGTGCTTCCTATGAATGAATTCTTGATATATATAAGAAATCATTTCGTGGTTTTCTCCCATTTGGGTTTCCACGTAAATACTAGTGTATTGTGTTCGTGGTTTTCTCCCATTTGGGTTTCCACGTAAATACTAGTGTATTGTGTTCTTGATGTGATGTTGATGTGATGTTGTTTAGTTTTACATGCTTATGATATATATATATATTGGATGCATTCATAGATGATACATTGATGATATACTGATGAGCATTATTATTAAAGTGAAAGAATATATATTGTGGTTAAAAGTGGTATAAAGTGCTCATACTGATTCACCCTTCCCCTCCCTCCCCTCTCCCAATCTTCCAACAATTGGTATCGGAGCTAGTTACTTCAAGGAAATAGTCTAACCACTCGAAGGTAGAACATGCAATACAATATCAATGGAGCACCAATGTTCAATGGTGAGAACGGTCTAAAGTATGAATTGTGGAGTTGCAAGATGAAGGTATTTTTATAGGCACAAGGGCATGGTATTTGGAACTCAATTGTTACAGGGTACATTACTATGAAAAAACCACCAAAGACTACAACCAAGAAGGAATTGAGAAAGAACAACAAAATAGAAATTGATTTTATCTTGGAAGGATTACCAAATTCAGTAAAGGACAAAGTAGGAAAATGTTCATCATCTAAGAACTCTCAGATAAGTTTCATAATATCTATTCATCTCACATCACATATTCAAATATTTCCAAACAAGAATCAGGTACATAATAAGAGGTAAGCTTCTCATCATGTCAAATATATTAAGAAGAAGAAGAGTGCAAAGTCAACCGAAGTATGTATTTTTTCTTTAATTGTGAAGAAGTAAGACATCTTGAAACTGAATTCCCTTATTTGAAGATTGAAAGCGATGAGATAGAAAATCCCAATGAAATAGAAGACAATCCTGAGATTTAAAAGGAAAATAATCATGAAGCATAATTCAATCAACGAGAAAGAGAACTTGAATATGAAATAATCACATTGAAGATCCTACATGAAGAAGCAAAGTGAACAAAAGAACTCATGAAGATTCAGATGATGAAGAAAGAAGAAGAGGTTGAGAAGCTTGGAGAAGAAGTTGTCACATTGAGAAGTAAAATTGTCAAGATCAACAAGAACCTTGAAGAGACAGAACCATCCACATCAGCAGTAGAGAATGAAGAGAAAAATTCCATGTTTCCATAAAATAAGAATGAAGAAAAGAGTAAGAGTTATACATAAGTACTCAAAGGAATGAATCATGGTCAACAAAAATCAAATATGAATGAGTATAATAGAAATACATATTCAACAAGACCTACCACAGTTAGGAAGCAAAGAAGATTCAACCATAATGAAGGGATCCATGGAAGATAAGATCAAGATGAACCAAGGCATGAATTCAAAAGGACTACACAAAAAAGAAGATCATTCACTCCTAGGTATGTAAATTTATTTTATGGTCATTGTTTTTATTATACTAACTTTGGAGATAAGGTTGTAGATTGCAGGGATTATGAACAAAATGTTCAAGCAAGAAATGCTTATGTGGCCCTAGATAACAATCAATGTTACAAATGCCATAACTATGGAAACATAGATCGTGATTTTTGAAGCATGATTGATACTTCCATAAAAGAAAACACTGATATAAAATATAAGAAAGTATGGAAAAAAAAAAAAAGAACAAACGAACAAAAATCTGGTCCCAAAGATCTCAAGATTGGCAATAATACGAGATGAAGACAAATCTATAGAGAAAAATGAAGATGTCAAATACATAAAGGTTTGGAGAAGAAATGAAATAAAAGAAGGACATGTGAATAAATAAAAGGTTCAAGAGATTGTACTTTAAATAATTATAGAGAAATATCAATCCATAGGTAGAAAGAGAGAAGTCAAAGTTCAGAGAGATGATGACTCTACAGATAAAAAGAAAGATGACTCCACATCAAAGAACATATTTTTCCTAGCCATCCGGATTGGAGACTCCCAATGAATATGTATGTTGAACAGGGGGAGTCTGTGTAGTAGACACTACATATTAGACAACCATATTTTGAGAAGTATTAAGTGTTTGTAGAAATAGATTCAGAGAAATTAGATAGCATAATTACAGAGTAACATATTGATCGGTTGAGAAATAGTGTTCCCATGTAAGTATCAGTTGGTAGACATAAGTTTATGATTATATTTCACATATGTATTCAGGAAGGGACATCTTCAGTATAGGTTGTTCTATACATGCATAGTTTGATGAGAATATAGATCAGATCAGTGGACATATTTTGGTTTAGTCTAATACACGGGAACATGTGATGATCATTTGTACTATATTCAGGTGGATCCATCAGGATAACATAGTCATAGATGGTTCAACATTGTGGACAGTTGAGTAACATAGTTATGGACAATTTGTGACATAGGGAAAGAGATGGTTCATAAGATGCTTAGAAGGTATAGAAATTTTGGGTCAAAGAAGATGAACAACAATGTATTTACAGTGGGAATTAGTGGAATCAGTTGGTCATGGAAAGGCAAGAAGTGAAAGGTATATCACAACAAGGAAAGATAAATTGTCATTAAAAGTTGTATCATCAGAATGAAATTATTTGAGATGGTAAAATCATGAACATGAGTAACACTTTTCCTCGTTTTTTGAGATTTTTTTTATTTTTATTTTAACAATTTCTTTAAATTCTCGTAAACACAAGTGTTTTTTTAATTTAGAATTTTACATCACTATAAAAACAAAACTTGTGAAGAATTTTGTTAGCTTTATAGTGACAAATTTTCAATTTTTTTTATTGAGATTTGATATTTCAATTTGGCAATTGTTTGACAGTATGTTCCTTTAAAATGAAGGGAAACATAATGAGTTATTTTTTACCCCAACAATATATCCATTATTAAACTTTTTTTTTTGACAAATTAAATATACTGCAACAATCTACGGAGATTATGTTTTCTGATGACTATAGTTTTGAATATAATAGATGAATATTGTAATTTCTATAATTTTTTGAAGTTGACCAATTTGAAAAAGTTACATATTTTAAACACATTTTTTCCCCCACCATGTATCTATCTTAAGTTTTACTTAAAAGTAAAATCTAAAAATACCCTTTTGAAGAGAATAGTTTAAGAATTATGAATATAAATTTTCCATAATTTTGCACTGTGTATTTTTAGAGATATGGATTTTTCATTTCACTAAATCATAATCTCACCTAAAAATATTATGCAATGATTTTTTTATAGAATTAAATAAAATTAGATAAAAACAATGAAAATGAAAACAAATTATATTGTGTATTTTTAGAGATACGGTTTTTTCATTTCACCGAATCATAATCTCACCTAAAAATATTATGCAGTGATTTTTTTATAAAATTAAATAAAATTAGATAAAAACAATGAAAATGAAAACAAATTATATCCAATGAATGTAGAATCAATTTTAGAAATGTCGGTATAAATTCCGAAACTAAATTATGAGTATTTGTAGGAGTCTGATACCTCCAAATATCAAGTAAGATGGAGAGAATTTGTAGTTTCCTGTAAAGAGTCCCATTTTCATGTTTTCAGCCAAAATATTCATTCACTCGAAACCTTGTTTTTCATGGAATCCATTAAAAATAAAACTTTCGACCAAAATATTCTTACCGCATGAGAAACATTCATCCAAAAAATATTGTACATGAATTTTGAGGGTGCCATCAGGGAATCGTTCAATTTGACGTCCAAATTTTTGGTTGAAAAATGTTTCAACCGAAAAAATTCCTAGCGACATTTTTTCGGCCAAAAAAATGCTGCTAGGAATTTTGGAGACTGAATTCTCACAAAATTTTTAGCCATCTTCATGATTTTACCCGACAACATGGTCAAGTGAGCATGACAAGTGATTGAAGAAATCAAATTTTGAATAATTTTTATATATGCCAGCGAAATTCAATAGGAATCACCAATGAACAATAAGTAGCACTAGAAGAGAGGAAATGAAACATTTCACAAGTAGTTCTACATCTTGCAGAGAAGGAAAATAATCAGAGAGAGAGATCCAAAAAGTAAGATCATTAGCACACAAATAGGGGGAGACATACCCATAGGGGGAGCTATTATTTTTCTTATGATTGGTTAGATAAGGTACAGTGTCAGGAGAATACATATCGACAGAGGGAGTTAAACTTTGGTCAGGAACGAAGAGAAATAATAGATGCACCAAGAAAGGGGGGGAAACCCCAAGGAGAGATACCCTTTGTCATTGATGTCAAAGGGGGAGACTAAGAAACATTGATGAGGAATGATGATCACAAGAGGAGCATGAGCACAAGTGTTTCCATCAATACCAAAGGGGGAGATTGTTGGATAATTGGTTTTCATGGATTTCAACCCTTGGAGAGTGATCTTGGAGATTGATGTCAACCCTTAGAGATTGATGTCAACCTTTGTAGATGTCTAGAAGCCCCAGAGATGTGGACGATATCATTGGACAGTTGGTTATCATATGTACGATAGATATGGATGATGAGTTAGTTGGGTACATTTGTTGTACTATACATGAATCCCCAGATGTGTGGTTATGGGACCTAAATTTGATTGACGAATAATGACATGAAGAAAAGTGAAATTGCAGGTAAGACTATCATAGATGAATAATACATGTTGTGCCATTTCTGGTGATATGTATAATTCCATGTGGTTCCTCATTATTAGCGAGATATTTCCTTGTGAAGTTGGAAGCCCTGAAGAATCGACAAGAATCCCTAGTTGGTTAAAAATAAATGAATAAAAGGGAAAAGTGGTTGTAACAAGAAATTCAAGGAGAACTAATATTAAGGAAAGAGGTTATCTAGGAAAAGTATAAATAACACTCAAGGATTTTCTCATTTATAAACATACACACTTACATTGAATATATTTCTAGTGAATTGTTATGGTCTAGTGATTTTATTATGGTATATTTTGGTATCTTGGTGAATGTGAAGACAAGTCTGAGGTAGCGAAGAAGGTGTAGGAAAAGTGAAAAATTTTCGAAACTACAGAAGCAAAGGTTTTTTGAAAAAACCCAATTACTGAGATCCTCGCGGGTTTCTTTATGTCTGTGAAGCAAGGAATCCTTGCAGTTCATTTAGTGTTTGTCTATTGAGGCACTTGCGGATTTGGGAAACATGTTGATACCTCATTGTTAAAGGTCCAAAGAAGCTACAGGTTAGTTAAAAGTGTAACATATTAGTTGTAGGATCAAAGGTAAGGGTTATGGCTTATGGATTTTGTGTTATGGTCCATGCATGGAAATTATAGAATGTGATGTGGTGCATCTTGGTAAAGTGATGCTACATTGATTAGAGGCATTACTGGCTAGTTTTTTTTCTACTTTAGTTACCTGTTATGGTACATACTTGAGGATGGGTATATTGTATCTTTGTGACATTGAGGAACATGCTTGAGGAGTGTTTTTGAGGACCTTGGTATATGAATTGAGACACTTCATTGGGTGCATAGTGTATGTTGGTTGAGGCCTACTTGTTAAGATGCATTGTTGGTACATATCTTGGATACATTGACACATGGTTTATGGTAGTTGGTTGAGGCATATCATGAGTGATATGACACTTGTTTGAGGTACATAATTGGCATGTTGTATGGTTGATGATAGAGAAACTTGTTGTTGATATTGATATATGTGTGGTACACATTTGGCACATATTATTGGCATATGGTTGAGACACTTCATTTATGATATCTTATGGCATATGGTATGGTGTTGATGTACATCGTTAGCACATGGTATGGTACATGTGTTGATGATACAGGCATTGATGCATGGTTGATGCACTTGTTGTCGTACAGGTGGTGATACAGGTTTGGTGCATGGTTGATGCACTTATTGATGGCACAGGTACAGGTTGATGCATGGTACATGTTGGTACTTGGTTGAGACACATATNGGTACTTGGTTGAGACACATATCTTATGATGGTATGTGGTGATGTTGGTAAATGCCTGGTAGAGGCATGTGGTGGTTATGTTGAGAATATGGTTTGAGATATTCTCTTGTTGATATTTGCATGAGTTGCATGCATATGAGAGTGGATATGGTTTAATGGATGATATAGTGATTGGTTGGACAAGTTGTTGTGACAATGATTGGTTGATAGTGACAGGTTGGATATAGTGACAGGTTGATAGTGGCAGTGACAATGAAAATGGTAGTGACAATGGCAGTGACAATGATAGTGGCAGTGACACTGGTAGTGATTGTGGTAGTGACAGTTGGTTTACATTTATATTTCATGGTGAAAGGATGGGGCAAGGAAAGATGGCAGTGACAATGATAGTGGCAGTGACACTGGTAGTGATTGTGGTAGTGACAGTTGGTTTACATTTATATTTCATGGTGAAAGGATGGGGCAAGGAAAGGGGGTTGTAGCCTCCTTTCGGTTGGACCAGAGAATCAAGGAGTTGTAGCTTCCTTCAGAGCCCGATAACTAGGTGGTTGTAGTCACCTTTCGGTTGGAGCCGAAGAACATAAGGGGTTGTAGCCTCCTTCTGGTTGGAGCTAGAGAATTTAGGTATTTGTAGCTTCCTTCAGGTTGGAGCCTGTAAAGAGGGGGTTGTAGCCTCCTTCTAGTTGCAGCTAGAGAATTAGGAAGTCGGTGCTTCCTATGAATGGATTCTTGATATATATATATATATATATATATATAAGAAATCATTCCATGGTTTTCTCCCATTTGGGTTTCCACATAAATACTGGTGTACCTCAGTATTCCAACACCCATATTCATAGTTCTCGGCCTTATTCATGACTATTGAGCATGATAAATCTTTGTTTATGGTCTAAGAGCCATGCTTATCTCCCGTATCTATTGTATAGGCCTTTACTCCCATATGGGTTGTGAATAAACTCCTAATGGTTCCCATATATAAACTTGAGGCCAAATATGTATTAGAAAAGACCGATATTGTTTTTTAAGTCCTAGTTTGATACCCTTGATTTTTAGAAGATTCATTTTTCAATTAAATTCCATATTTTCCTCTCTTAGCCATGGTATATGCCCCAAGACCCATTTTTACTATGCAAAAAATACTAATAGTAAAAAATATCACCCATATTGGAAGTAGAGGACCCCCCTAAATATATATTATGTTGTTGTTTGAAGAATAATACATGAATCTTGATCTCGAGAAGATTCAAATAGAGTATGAGCTTCTTTTATTCCTCCCCTAGCCATGTTTAAGGCATTTAGTGTGTTAAGTGGTGCAAAAAACCTCCTAATGGCACTAAGGTCCAACCCAAAATCATTAGGACCCAAATGTGTTTCTCCAAACCTTCAAATGGTGCCCATATCTGACCTAGAGGCCAATGATTCCTTAGAAAGGACCTATGTGGAGGTTAACAGACTTGTTAGTGGCCATTTATCTAAAGAATATTTGTTTAGGGAATAAGGACCTTTATTTCCTTACCTGATCAAGATAGGGGTATCAAGACCCATTCGTATTGTATTAAAAATTCTAATGGTTCCCTTATTCTCAATCAAAAGTATTATTCATGCCCATTGAGCATGATAAGTATTCACTAGGGCCCGAGGACCTTTTTTTCCTCCCCAAACAAGGAATAGGTCCAGAATTCCATATGTGTTACAAAAAAATTTGTGATGGTGCCCATATCCTACTCAAATTGCATAGAAGCCTTTGAGAGGAGCTATTTTGTTGTTCACACCCTTGCGAATGGTCATTTATCATGATAAGTCTCATTTTGAGGTGGACTAGGTTTTCCTCTCCTCATTATGGTATAGGCCTTGAGACCCATTTTTCTTTTCAAAAACATACTAATGGTTCCAAACATCCCCCACATATTCCAAACATATCCTACATAAGTCCTGTGTTAATTTTTCAAGGACTACTACATGAAGCTTGATTCCAAGAATATTGAAATAAGGACTTAGCACATTTGTTCCTTATTTACTGGTGTTCAAGTATTAATGTGAATTAAGTGGTCCACAAAAACTACTAATAACATTGAGGTCTAGGTTGTAGTCCTCAAGATCCAATTTTGGTGCTAAAACATGTAAATGACAATTATATCTCACTTAGAGGCTAGTAATCCCTTAGAGAGGATCTGTCTGATGGTATAAGATCGAAAACCCATTTTTACTCCCTTCATTATTTTTTTACTCCTTTAGCCATGATATAGGCCATAAGACCCATTTTATTTTTCAAAACATACAAATGGCGTCAAACATTCCCTCAGAGGATCAAGCTCCTATAGAGAGAATCTATGGTGGTTTGAGTACTTTTTCATGGACATTAAGCTATAGAAGCTTCATTTTGGGATGAAGGTTTGTGCTTTATTCCTATAGCCATGGTGTAATTCCTAATACCCACTCTTATTATGAAAAACATAATTATGGTTCGAAAGGTTCGTTAGAGAGGATCTATGTGGTGGTTTGAGGTCTTGTTCATGGCCATTCATCTCAAGAGGATTTTTTTAAAACATGGGGATTTTTTTTCCTCCCTCAATCCTAGTAGGGGTCCTAAGAACCATTCTTATTATATAAATCATACTAATGGTTCCTATATTCCTAGTCATAGGCCTTGCTCATGGCCATTGAGAACATAAAATATTCATTTAGGGAATGAGGTCCTTATTTTACTTACAAAGATATGGTTGAGGTATTGATACCCATTCCTATTGTGAAATATCTATTAATTAATCACATACTCCCGATCAAATGACTTATTTTCAATGTAAATATTATTTGCAAAAAGTTCAGATTAGATACTATCCCAATTTTAATTTAACCAACTATCAAAATAGAGCTATAAACTATAAAAATAAACATATATGTCTATAATGAAACTCTCAAAGTAGAACTATATATTGCAATAGGATATTCAGTATGTCTATCATCAATGTAGAGCATGTCCTCCAAATGAGGTCTCAAGAGTTTTTTCACTTCTCACAAATCATTCTTGCCCCCTTAGGAAGAAATGGTGTCCATTGCGTTGAGTTCCCCTATTAGGTGAGGAAAATTGTGCTGAATTTGGCCTCGGGTGAGCCACTTTCCTTGGTGTAGGAGTTTTCCTGCCTTGACAACCCGATAAAGATGGATCCTTTGTTGGCAAGTGCCATTGACCTGTGTGTCCACTATCTGATTAGTGGATGCTTGTTCCATGTTTCATTTGTTCTGCGATCTTTGAGATTTCCAATAATTGTGGAAAATATGGCCAAAGGAGGTCCCAATTGAAGATTGTGTGAAATCTAGGGAAGGGTGGAGTGTTGAGCTCAAAATAATTGTTACCCACATCCTTGGTGATAGTGTAAGGCCCATAAGCTCAAAATAATTGTTACCCACATCCTTGGTGATAGTGTAAGGCCCATAGAGAAGTGGGGGGAGCTTCCAATGGGGTCCTATAAGATTCTCCTTCTACAAATGCAACCGTAATTTGTCTCCAACTTGAAACTGGTGCAGTACCCTATGTTGATCATCACGTTGCTTGTACTTAGCATTGGATTTTTGAAAAATCTCATGGACCTGTTGGCGGATGTGCTGAATATTCTCAATGAATCTGGTGGCTTTGTTAGTCTCAGAATCAACATGGGAATAATTTATTTGTGTGGTCGCAATAGGTAGTGAAAAATCAATGGAATCCAAGGGTTGGAATCCCAAACCTGCCTGAAATGGGCTATCATTGGTGGAGCTATGGAGAGCCATGTTTTAACTATGTTGAACATAGGGAAGACTCTCATCCCATGTATGCATATTATTAGATTTGTACATGCAGAGGATGAGCACAATCATGTGATTGAAGACCTATGTTTGGTTATCTGTTTGGCAGTGGAAAGCAGTGGATTTAGTGAGCTTGGTGTCTAATAGTGACCAAAGACTCGAACAAAATGTGCTGAAGAACCTATTGTCCCGGTTATAAACAATGGTCTGTAGTATCCCAAAATGGACCCACACTGGTTTGGAGAAGAGCTTGGTAGTATCTTCCACTATGATATTCTTCTTGCAAGATGTGAGGATGTCCATGTTTGAAAACCAATCAATGACCATAAATACAAAATCATTACCTTTTTTGGTGGATGGAGGGATAGACATGTAATCCATTGAGATGGATTACCAAGGCTTATCGAGAGTATGAAGAGGGGTGTATAAGATTTTCTTATTGATGGTTGGCTTGGAAATGGCACAAGAAGTGCAATATCTTATATACTTGTTGATGTCCTGTCGAAGTTTTGGCCAATAAAAATGTTTTTGTAGAACGACCATAGTTTTCTCCACGCCAAAATATCTCGCCTTCCAATTGTGGTGGGCTTCCCAAATCATCTTTACTTTTTCACTTGAAGAAACATAGAGATGGCCCGGATGGCATAATAGTTCATCCTGAATTTGAAAATCGTTGATAGTCGCTCATGTACCCAAGAGATGATAGGTGGTGGCAAAGTCTATATATTGTTGTTAAAGTTGGGGCCACTCATATGCCTCATGTCCACAGGAATGGGGCACATTGGTGAGTGCAACCATGAGAGGTCGACTAAGGTAGTCAGTGAGATGATTTTAGTTCTTTGTCTTATACTTGATGTTGATATTGAACTACTGCAAGTAGGTGGACCACTTCTGATGGTGGTTGTTCTACAATTTCCACTGTGTTTGTATGAACTATAGAGGGTTGTGATCAGTGTGGATGATCATCTCCTTTCCTAGAATGTAATGTTTCCATTGAAGACATTATTGTATAATGGAATACATTTCCTTGTCATAGGTGGGGTATTTTCGAACAGTATATGAGAGTGTCTTACTATGGTATGACACTGTATGACTGTGTTGAGTGAGAACTGCACCTACAACATTGTCAGATGCATCAGTCGTAGTATTGAATGGTTGTTGTAGATCGGGAAAGGAGAGTACTTAAACTTAGCACAAGAGATGCTTCAGATCATCGAATGCTCATTTTTGTTCATTCCCCCACACTAAATTTTCCCATCCACCTCCCTTGGTCACTTAGTTGAATGCCCATGAAATATGGGAGAATCCCAACACAAACCATTGGTAGAAGTTGGCTTTCCCCAAGAAGCTTCAAAATCTTGGTTAGTGTGGTTGAAGCTAGCGAGTCATGAATGAATTGGATCTTAGCTAGATCAACATGTACCCCATTCTC
>CBVK0100364431.1:0-12901 GCA_900067695.1 Picea abies
AAGTTCCAAAAACTTGAAAATTTGAGTGGCCAAAGGCCTACAGTGACGTTGCCAAGGGCAACAAAATTTTGACCACAAGTCTGGCAACCAAAGGCTGGGATTAGACTTACTCTGATACTAATGTAAAGAACCAATCCGGTTCTTACGATGGACATCCATCATAAATGGAATAAATAACTATAATCCATACTGGACAAAAAAATATATTGAATAAGAATGTATATAATGAGATAAAATAGATAATATATGATGAATAGATGTACAATGAGATTGCCAAAATATATAGAGAACCTAAAGGCACATGTGGTGACCATCCATGAAAGGATGCATCCCTTAGACAATTAATAACTATTTATTATTATTATTATTATTTATGATTATTATCACTTAATATTATATATATTTTGTATGTTACAGCGACCAAGCAAAAAATGACCTCGAGGCAGAATGGGTGGACACCAAACTCTGCCTAAATAATGGGCTGTGAAACTGTCTGCTTGCAGTGGATGATGTGCCTGAGAAGTAGGGTTTGGACTCTCTCCATACTGGCCTAGTCCGTCTGTAACAAGCTCGACCCCTAGATCTCAAAGCCATAGAGAACTGTGGGCCTGATAATCGCCTCCATGAGGTAGAGTTTGGACGAGATGTCCTGAAATTGACCTAGGAAGCATTGTCTCTCAATGAAGGCTACCATACCCTTTACTAAGCCAAGGTTGAAGGGCCTGCCACATACCAAAATGAGGTCTCGTAAACTGTACTCCCAAGTAAGTGTAAGTTGTGGTGATCTCAATCTCTACCCCTCCCTGTAGTAGAAATGTGAGTTCGTAAGAGAGCTCTTCGATGCATTGAAGATCAAAACCTTGGTTTTACCTAGGTTGAACATCTACTGTTGAAGGTCATAAAAGCTAGCCAATGCATTGATTTGTCGCTGCAGGCCCTCAGGAGAAGAGGCCAAGTTCCAACAAGACCAAGTCGAGGCGAAATGGGTGGAAACATGCCAATGAAAAGTCAGCAGTATTTGATCAGGAAACATATTTATAGAGAAACACATAAATATTTTAAGTTTGTAACAAGCTTCATATTCCCAGTTTTATCTTGAATCTTGGTTTGAGTTGGAATTCACTCATTCTCTGAATTCTATGTCATTTTCCAATTTACCAATCTGTATACCCAATTTTGTTTGGTAAACATGCAATTCACATTCCCTAGTTTTCTCACAAGCACCGTGTTTTGGATCATCCATGATCAATGTCGATTGCTTTGGACTTGAAGGCTCGTTCAAGAATATGCGCATGGCCCGTGGGTAATGATTTGGTCCGATGTTTTCTCTTTACTTCTTGCTTTAATTCCATCCAAAATCTACCATATTGGAACTATTCTCCATGTATAACTGCTTTAGTCCGATGGTTAGTTTCTATTTCTGATGATGGATAGTTTAAATGATCATTAGTGAAATTACGAATATTGATGCCCTGGCAACAGAGAAAGGCAGTATTAGAACATTTAAGACCAAGCTTTTTAAGACGACAACATGAGCTTCTGACCATACATTTTCAGGTTGATGGAAAGGCATTTTTAGGAAACAGATTTCTGAATTCTACATGCATTGCTATTAACATAATTTCAACATTGCTTTTGGTGTAATCTCTGAGTGATGTCTTATGTGTGGAAGAACTCATTAAATTTAATTTTAGTAGGGTTGCATCATCACTATTCAAGACATGGGAGCTTGGAAGCATGATCATTCAATTTAGGCTTGATTGCAGGTATGCCAGCTCCATGAGATAAATTTGTATGACATCTTCTGCTTATCACTATTGTCTACCATAATTTTGCACATTGTGAACTCGGTTATGATTTTGTTTGATGCCCACTTTGCTGCATTCTGGACCTATACATCATCTACTTTCTTGCTTTAAAGACATTCTTGTTTTGAAGTAGAGATCCTTTTATCCTAGTGCATCATCTTCTGTTAGTGACATGTTCCCATCATTCTTGAGTGTTTTCCTCACTATCTTTTAAAGAAATTTTCATCAAACTATCACCTCACTCATTTTGCATTGTAATTGTCTTCCATTATACCAAATTATCTCCTCTAAGCATTCCTCGAAACAACAGTTATACATTCTTAGTCGATTTCATCAACTTTCTTCCTTATCCTTCCGTCCTCATCCTGTCTTACCAATTCACACACATAAGGTTTTTAATTTTCTTATATTTGCAAATTTCAATCGAAAACTATGGTTGGTTTTTATTTTGCCATTGCAACCAAACCTTTTACTTTCTAAATATTTACCGCCTTTCTCATTTATCATTTTTCCATTGGTGCATTTTTTTGCTGAATTACCAGTTTACAAGGTGCTATTTTATAAGTAATATTTATTTGGGGTATATGAATATTATGGGAAAAAATTCTATAGGAAGGAAAGGAATTTAATTAATGTGCACAAATGACCAAAATAGGTCAATGAGACTAGAAAGTACAAGTCACAATAGCAATGTGAGGGTGCCAAATGCAACTCTTAAGTGCAGAAAGAATTACGAAATCAAAATAGTGAGTATAAACTTTAAAGGGTCAGCCAAGAATGTGAACCCTAAAATGATTTACATCACAATGCAAGATGAGGAGAAAAGAAGAGAGCCTCCACTAAACACCGAAGGTAGAAGATGAACTAATCTCCATCATCGTTAATCATTGTGAAGGTGCCAATGCAAAGTCAAATAATGACCTCTATGGAGTGGCTGTGACTAAGTAGACCAAGCTAAGTAAACATGGGGAGAGCCAAGGTGCTCCCCACGAGGACTATCTTAACATTCAGCTCTGAAGAAATATATCTAGTAATGGGCATCAGACTGCTGCTCTATATGGACTGGGGAGTAGTCTCACGCCAGAGACGACTAGAGCAAGTATGTCTCAATGACATCATGAAAGTGAATTGTTTTCCAACAAAACAGGAGAGTGGGCACTGCCTCACCGACCTACTTTCTTTTGTAACTATGGTTGGACTCTGGAGTATCTACAAAACCCCTGATGCCTCTAATAACCAAGATACTTCAGAAGAAAGAAGTGAATAGTCCAGTTTTGGAGCCTGCATGAGTCCCATAAGGTCTATCTTTTGTTAGTGACCACCTCGCAAAGATAGAGAACTAAACATCTCTAATTTGAGTAGTTAAAGAGGGTAGCTAGGGACCCTCTTGAATCTCAGTAGAAATAGTGAAATCTCCCCCAATTCTCATTATATATATATATATATATATATATGGAACATTTGAAAATGAAGCGCTTCTTTGTCTTGACATTCTATAGATGGCAAAGCTTCCATACAGTGTTGTGCTACTTAGTAGAGACTTGTGAGTCTTGCTGTACCAGTTTCAGAAACGTGAACATTTGGAAAAGCAACCCCCCAAAACAGGTATGTGGGGGGAAATGTGGTGTGTGTGTGTATATATATATATATATATGTGGGGGGGGAAATGTGGTGTGTGTGTATATATATATATATATATATATATAGAGAGAGAGAGAGAGAGAAGAGAGAGAGAGAGAGAGAGATTTTTAAATAACACATTATCTTGCAAGAAAATAAGAATGATAAGTTAATTTGTAGGTAGGTTTAGAAACAAATTAGGGGTTAATTTGTCCTCATTTTCCTTAGATTAAACTTTAAAGTTTTTTAGACTTCCTATGAGTCCCACGCACCTCATGGGCACTTGGATGTTTCTGAGAATTGTCCCAGTTTCCATGAGTTTCTGGTACTATTACGTTGGCAGTTTAGGAGTTTCGTGCAACAGAGCCTAGTAGGTAAAAAAAATGATAATATAAAATTCTTAAAAGTAAAAGTTTTCGCCTTCATTTATATTTCCCTTTTTACACTTTTACTTATTTTTTTATATTAACATGAATAGTTTCAGGATGTTTGATAGGGGTTCCAACCTCATTGGACCTCAATGCCTCATATGAATAAAATAGAATTTCACATCTCATCCAAAATTCAGCAGACTTTAACAGTTTTCAGAATTCCAACATTTCAGGATGGAATTTTGTAATGACCCATTCTTCATAACCTTTGCTCGGCATGCAAAGATGTAAAGACTTTGAACAAAGGTATCCCTTGGTAACAAGACGCACCTGCTTAGGGATGAGACTACCATCTAGGCATACTGACCAATATGTTCCAGAACCAAGCTCTGTTACTGGCCAAGTTGATAAAAGAATTGGATGGTGTTTATTGAACAATAGTTGAATTGTTGAACTTGGTATTCTTTGATGGATTGCAAACTATTTGAAATTTTGATTTATGTTTCAGTCTTTTAGACAAATTTAAAGAACCAAATTTTATATTATCTAATTAATGAGATTAATTGATGGATAAATCATAAACTATTGTGGATGTAAATGTCAGTATTATTTTTTCTACATATTTTTTTTGTATTTTGACTTTTGTTTCTATTTGCCAAGTTTCGTTGAGTCTTCAGACGAGTTTTGCTGAGTCCCAATATGTCAGAAATGTCCTCCAGCCATGGCACACGTGTTACAGACCTGGGTGTATCTTGCAGTTGCAACAGCCGTCCGTACAGCCTCTGTTAGGGCAAAGTCTTCAGTCTTGTATGGCACATTGATTATGAAAGACAGTTCTGTGTTATTAAGGAACTGCGGTTCTAATTTTGGTAGTCCAGATTTAGCAGTTTGCTTTCCCAGTTTTAGGAAAAGTAGTTTTCCAGAATTAGTCGCTTTTCTGCTTTTGAGTTGACTTTTCAGATTTAGGAAAGTTCTGTTTTTAGGTTTCTTTTGTCTAGATTTAGATAAATTGCAAGAGGGAAACTTAGTCTTAGGGAGAGGCCATAGATCCCGAGGCCGTAGATCCCAAGGAGGTTATTCTTCTTGCTGGAGCACTCCATTAAAGACAGTTTCTTCATGCAGGTTGAGGGTGCTAATCCCAAGGCCAAAAATAGATCAAGGGTTGGAAATTGATCCAAGGGATGGATCTACTTTTACTGTAAACTGTGGATGACCTTCTTGTGCTATATAAGAAGGCTCAGGGTAGGGTTTAAGTAGTCAACATTTTACTTCAGTTCAGAGTGAAGAAGTAGGGTTTGTCTAAAGCATCGTTATTCTGTTTTCTGCAAACATAAACTGCAATGTGATTTGGGACAGGCTTGTGATAATTCTGTTATAAATTTTCTGCAGTATGAGTTTTGGTTTCTAGCATTCAAAGATAGCAGTTTTGATTGGTTGTAAAGCTTATTACCTGGGGTTTTAGGAGAATTTTTGAATACAAAGTATGTTACCATGGTCTAGAAAATCTAACATGGTATCATAGCAGTGTATCTAAAATCTTCTAGATTCTCTGTATGGAGAGACTAGCTCTTTGGGGTAGAGAATTGTTGGCGGATTTTAGAGGGTGTGAAGTCCAAGTAGCTTCAATGGTTGAAGCAGATCTGTGCCATTTTTTGCACGTGTGGACCTGAGAAGGGTTGGGAGGGTGTTGATACCCATGATTTTCCAATGATTAGAACACTGAATTTGACATGAGATAGGTGATCTGCACTTTGGGTAAGTTGCAGATCTAATTTTTGTGTTGACTGATTTATTTGCTAAGGTTGTTCTTGTAGAGTTGCGGAAATGACCGCTCCTAGTATGCGTGAGTGTGACTGTCCAGAGGGTGCTTCCAACTTTGTATTGTGGATTGGAAGTGCAGATTGCAGAACCTCCTAGAAGCAGCAAACTTATGGTACCTTTTGGAGATTGATGCTTACACTGCCTACCGATCCCAAAGATTTGGCAAAGTACAACAAGAATGTAGTGAATGTGAAGCAAGTCTTGTTGGATTTGGTGAAGGATCATTTGATCCCTCATATCGGTGGGAAGATGATTGCCAAGGAGATGTATGATGCCTTGGGAACCCTATACCAAAGTGTGAATGTATCCAAGAAGATTCTCTTGAAGAACAAACTCACCACTACTTGCATGAGCAAGACAAATATAGTAGAAAGCTATCTAATGAAGATAGTAGAGCTCAGAGATTAGATCACTATAGTTGGGGACACAGTTGATGATAATGAGCTAGTTCGGATTTCACTGCATGGCTTCAGTCCACTGTGGAACAACTTTGTCTAGGTTATCTGTGGTCGGAAGAAGTTACTTGATTTCAAGCAATTATGCGATGCCTTCATTGGATAGAAGTTGAAACTACAGCAAGTCTCAAATAGTTTTGAGGATGACGTACCAGACCTAACCCTCATTCGGAAGATGAGGAGAGGAGGAAAGAAAGGAGGACTAGGGAGGGGTTAGAAAAGCAAGGAGGAAGAATCATATTAAGGGAAGAAAGATTTGAGTCATATCAAGTGCTTCAAGTGTGACTAGATGGGCCACTATCCATTTCAGTGTCCTGAGAAGATGAAGGCACAGAAGTAGCAGTAGCAGCAGGAGCTTGCAAGAAATGCAAAAACTTTAGGTGTGGACAAGTTGACTACTAGGCTTGATACTACCTTTACCATGGTGTACACAGCTTCTAGTGATGGATGGTAGCTTCTAAAGAGAGTTTAGAGTACAGAAGGAGGCAATGATCCACTGTCATGTTTCTTCAGGTTTGTAGGAGGTCAACAATTTGACCAAGCCCCTAGCAGAAGAAGGTTTGAGATGCAAAGAGAGCATCTCGTGTTTGGCAAAGGACACTCTCCTCAGTAAGAGGGAGTGTTAGTTTTTATACCTCAAAAGTGTCCTCCATACATGCTGCATGTGTTACAAACTTGGGTGTACCTCACAGTTGCAGCAGCGATCTATACATACTACAACCTCTATTAGGGCGTAATCTTCAGTCCTGTATGGCACATTGATTACGGAAGACAGTGCTGTGTTATAAAGGCACTCCAGATTTAGCAGTTTGCTTTCCTAGTTTTAGGAAAAGTAGTTTTTCTAGAATTAGCTGCTTTTCTGCTTTTGAGTTTACTTTTTCAGATTTAGGGAAGTTATGTTTTTAGATTGCTTTTGTCTAGCTTTAGATAACATGCAAGACGGAAACTTAGTGTTAGGGAGAGGGCACAGATCCCAAGGAATGCAAGACGGAAACTTAGTGTTAGGGAGAGGGCACAGATCCCAAGGAGTTATTCTTCTTGTTGGAGCACTCCATTAAAGACAGTTTCTTCATGCAGGTTGAGAGTGTTAATCCTAAAGCCAAAAATAGATCAAGGGATGGGAATTGATCCAAGGGTTGGATTTGCTTTTATTGTAAACCCTAGATGACATTTTTGTGCCATAAAAGAGGGCTAGGGTAGGATTTAAGAAGTTAATTTTTTTACTTCAGTTCAGTGTGAAGTAGGGTTTGTCTATAGTATTGTTATTATGTTTTTCACCAAAGTAAACAGTCATATGATTTGTGGCAGACCTGTGAGAATTATGTTATATATTTTCTAGAGTATGTGTTTCAATTTCTAGCATTCAAAGATAGCAATTTTGATAGGTTGTAAAGCTTAAATTCACCCAGGGTTTTAGGAGGTTCTTTGAATACAGAATCTGTTATCACGGTTTAGAAAATCTAACATGGTATCAAAGCAGTGTATTTGAAATCTTTCAGATTCCGTGTATGGAGAGACTAGCTGTTTGGGGTAGAGAGATATCGGAGGATTTTAGAGGGTGTAAACTTAAAGCAGATCCATACTAGTAATTGACATGTGTGAACCTGATAAGGGTTAAGAGGCATGTGTGGACCAAATAAGGGTTGAGAGGGTGTTGATGCCAAGGATCTTCCAGTGATTGGAACACTGAGTTGACAGGAGATAGGTGATCTGCACTTAAGGTAAATTGCATATCTGATTTTTGAGTTGACTGATTTGTTTATTGAGGTTGTTCTTGTAGAACTACAGAAATGGCTACGGGCCTGTATGCATGAGTGTAACTCTTTGGAGGGTGCTTCCAACCTTGTACCACTGAAGTGCAAATTGCAGAACCTCCTAGAAGCAGCTAACGTATGGCACCTTCTAGAGACAAAAGTCACACTACCTACAAATCTGAAAGATTTGGCAGAGTAAAACAAGAATGCAGTAAATGTGAAGCAAAACCTGTTCAATTCGGTGATAGCCAAGGTGAAGTATGATGCCTTGCAAACCTTGTTCCAAAGTGTGAATGTATCCAAGAAGATGCTCTTGAAGAACAAGCTCACCATTACTTGCATGAGCTAGATAGATACAGTGGCAAGCTATCTAATAAAGATAGCAAAGCTGAGAGATCAAATTGTTGTAGTTGGGAACTGTTATTGCACAAGTTGTAGGTTGGGAAAAGCTCGACCCAACCACCGAGTGGCAACAACTTAAGGGACACTATACCCAATGTCACCTCGATATAGGTCCAGTGTTTCAAGGGTGACTAGGTCACTCTAGGGAGGCGATCCCGGTGACCCTGGGGGGATTGAGATGGATGGAATGGAAGAAAAGTGTGTAATGTTCCTGACTTGGCTAGTCTAGGAAACGCTGCTAATGTGTTAACGGGGTGGTTTAGACCATTAAGCCTCCTCTTCTGGAGCTCCTATTTGGAAAGGGACATTACAAAGTGCCCCCCTAAAGGTCAATAAGGAAAGAGGAAAGTTTCTTTGATGACTTGTTTTCGAAAGGTTTTAAGTCTGACAAGTCTTTGGGTACCTGCAAAAGTGATTGTACCTGTCTGAGACACAAGAAAAGCCAAGGCTGCATACAATATGTTAGGTGGAAAAGCAAGTTAAGCTTGTTGTCCCTAATTTGCAGCAATCAAGCAATATTAATTATCAGCAATATGATGATAACAAAGGCTGCAATTAAAGCTACTACAAATTCTTTTAAACATGCAATAGGTGAACCAACAATGACTAGTTTAGCTTGCACAAAATAGTATGAAACTTGAGCAGTCAAACAAGGCTGTCATAACAAATATTTCTGCAGAGAATTTATCAGCCTTATGGTTGTAACATATGATGCATTACAACAACAAAATTACTCAACGAAACTTGTCCAAAAGTTGATCAAAAGTGTGCTACAACAAGTAAATTAAGAGGGCAAAATTATAGCTTAAGTCTAGGGTTAGTTTATGAGATATTAGGGTTAGAAAGGTTAGGGTTTCTGCAGCCTTATGGCTGTAGAGTTAGTTTGTTAACAACAAAAATAATTGTTTGGAGAAAGAGGACACCTCAAGGAGGCAAGGATGCTCGTAGCATCAAGTATACAATCCAAGTGAGAGAGCATCAAAAAGTGAAATTGTTACGTTTACCAATGCAAAGATTTTATATCTCCAATGCAAACCTGAAGAATGATTAGTGCCTTACTATTGGGTTTATGGGGTCAATGAAAGAGATGGCTTGGCTAAGCACTTGGGTGTGTACGCCCTTGTAATTCCCAAGTGCAGCTAAGTCAATCTAGGAGATGTCAAGAGGGTGTATGCCCTTGTAATTCGCTTGGCACAACCTTGAAAAATATTTGACCTTGAGAAGTGAAACTTGGATGAAAATGTTTGATCCACAAAGCCCTAGGGGTGTAAGCCCTCTTACTTCCTAGGGTTTGTAAAACAAACCAAGGTGACCTTGGAGGGTGTACACTCTCGTAGTTCTCCAAGACACCTTGTGAAAATTGACCTTTCTTGAACAAGTAAACAAACCTTGGAGAGGGTGTATGCCCTTATACTCATCCAAGGGTTTTAACCAACAATAATTATGGAAAGAGCAAGACAAAAGACAATAAATGCATATTTTTCCCTTACCATTTCCATAAGAAGCTAGATCAAACCCTAATTTTCCAATTTAAGTCCATCCACATACATAAGAAAGAGTCTCCAAGCATAGCACATCACTTTTCACCATCAATAGCAAGAACAAACTATAACAATAAGCAAAAGAGAGAAAATCCTCCAAGGCTAGCAAAATTTTTAGTCCAAGGCCTCTCCAAATGGGAGAGTTATATTAAAATGAGATCTTATGATCTCTTATTTATACAAAATGTCACTAAGATAGTTTGTCCATATAACTTAGGGTAAAACACAAGACTGGGGATCAACAACCCTACTCTTGCCCCTTTTACAAAGTAATATTAAACAATTCACTTTAATTTCACTTTTGCACAAAAAAAAACCCTANNTATGTGAGACATTCTCCAGCTTACAAACCTGTGAAATGTGGATCATTGCAGCTACATGAGACTTTCTCCAGCTTACAAACCTGAGAGAAAGCCCTTAAAAAGGATATACGTGGTTCCTATCCGAGACACAGCTGGAACGTAGAGATGACCTCCTCCATTCAGAGAGTTGAGAAGAACTCCAGATGATTATCCAATGGGAAAGAGGATCTGTTGAATTAGACGTGCCTGTGGCTGAGCACAAGGTGAACGTGTGAAATCCCAAAGTGCTAGGTGTGTTGTTCCAGAGTTTATACTTAAGGCTCTAAAGTATAAAGTCAAGGCATCCGAAAAAGGTAAAGACAGTTAAGGTATAAAATATATCAGTGACTAAAAAGAAAAACTATCGTTGGTTTCTTAACTGTCTCTGTCTAGCTTCCCAGTGTTCCTAGATGCTTATATCTCGTTCAATTGCTGCCGATGAACGTTCTAATTCAACCCGGGTGTTTGTTGTCTGTAACATGGTGTTAAATAAATTTAAAGCAATGCTAGTCTGATCTGAAAGGTCGGGCTCTATATTGGTCTGTCTTGTAACATGTACAGTCATGAGGGATAAAGGTTAAAAAACTATTACTTTGTTTTCAAGGTTTGTTGTTTTTGTTTTAGATTATAAGAGAAAAATTCTCAAAACTAAATTAATAATATAACAATTTCGGAGGTCGTTTCCCGTTTCCGAGTCAAATTTGAAAATCATGAAAGTGATGGGAGAAAAACATAAAGCTGTTTAAGCAATGTGAGGCATCAATCATAGAGGAATCTCACTTTGCAACAGGGGAAAAGAAGAAAGGCAAGGGATCTCTAATGAAGCATAAAAATATAGTAATCTAAATAATCTACAGGTCTTGAACCTGCTGATAGCAAGCACAGAGGAAATACTGTAAACAATTAGATAACCAAATAACTCTTAACCACAATAGATGTCGCACTAAATTGCAGCTAGACATTCATCAAAGATACACAAGGGAAAGATGTTGAAAATGAAAGTAAAGAGGAACACATAACTCAAGGTTGATAGAATTTGGAATCTATGAAAGTAAAGAGGAACACATAACTCAAGGTTGATAGAATTTGGAATCTTCGTTTGTATTTTCATTAATCATTGTAAATGAGAAAACTTCTCTAGTACAATCGACCGCAAAAAAACCTTTTCTAAGTCTTATGAAATTATATTTATACAAAGTCACCAATTCTTACAGTTGGTGATTTCCTAACTTCTAGGGGCTAACGGTTGCAAAAATGCAAACTATAACTGTTTGCATGGTTATCTTTTATTTCTCTATCATCTTGATAATATGAGCCTACAGTATGACACTTCATTGCTTCTTTGAAATATCTCATTCCTTTGGTTCGAGTCATTCAATACATTTTTCTAGAAAATGCACTAAAAATCTCAGAAACTTTGGTATATCCTGAGTTTATTTTCAGTCTTTTCGTTTTTGAAATCGTCGAGGCAGTTCCTAATCTCATACTCCAAGGTTTCAAAAATTTGTCTCCAGGGCTTGATTGAATCCACAACATGTGGCATAGTATCGGATATAACATCTCCATCCAGATTGAATCCACAACATGTGGCATAGTATCGGATATAACATCTCCATCCAGATTTGAGCTTTCACCGGCTTCCTCACTCTTCTTAGGCGCTTTTCTTGGTGCCATGATGTTTGTGCTAAAATGATAGCCTGTTACAGAGAAGCAATGCGTAAGCTCTTTGAATGTAACTCACTTCTAGTCTGAAGGCAAGAATGAAATTCGAAATAACAAACCTTTATTAACCCTTAACTTGTCTTAAATTGAGCGTACCGATACAGGTGATAAAAATTAAATGCTTTAATGGGGATGGTACGCCCGGAGATACGCACTTTACATAAAAAATATATTCATTAATCCGTTGTAGATATTGCCACATATTGACGATTCAAAACTGGGATTTCGAAAGGAATGTCTTTGAAAATACCCGAATAGCGAAACATGAAAAGTCATTTAATATCATTAATCCTATTTTAAAGTTAAGTTAATTATGCTTAAGCGCTTAATATTTTCGGGATTTCGGGGTTTTATGAGTGCGAAGGAATGATAACTCTTTGATTTCTCGACATGTGGCTGATTAACGATTTGTTAAGTATGTTTAAAATTTAATTAATCATGATTAAAAAGAGATTTCGTAAAAAAGCGCGTCGAGACTTTGGAATGTTGTTTAAGTTGAGATGGCCGAAAAAGAAAATACGAAAATCTTAGAAAGTTGTTAAACGTTTTTAATTATTCCTTTAAATTCGGTTTAACCTTTTAAACAATCACTTTTTCGAGACTTTGGAGTTGAAATTTAAAAAATCATGTTTCGTGAATAACCGAACCCCGAAAGCTGAAATCCTCGAAAGACTTTTGATTCCTTTTTAGAACTAAGGGCGGCTCCATAACCAGAGAATAATTGAGTTTTGTGTTTAGAAAAGAAAAATTAAACTTCGTTTCAACAGGGTGCATCGTCATGTGAACATAAATGAAGATGATGTATTAGCCTCCTTTGAGTAGCAGAGTTGACGAGAAACCCCAGACGATTCTCCTGTGTGAGGCACTGGGAAAGAAGATCTGTAGAGTGGATGTGCCTATGGATGAGCACATGTGAACGTGTGAAGATCTGGTTCTTCTATGTAATGTAGTGAGCCAGAGATATGGACATCCCTATGGATGTACCCCTAGTGGATGAGCACTAGTGGGTGTATCAGATAAGGTGAACGTGTGAAATTCCAAAGTGTTGGGTGCATCGTCATGTGAA
>CBVK0100364433.1:1172-12899 GCA_900067695.1 Picea abies
TCCTATTCCTATAGGTGTAAAGTTATCTGCAGATCAGTGTCCCAAGACACGGGAAGAAGAAGAGGACATGCCCCATGTTCCATATGCTAGTGCAGTTGGCAGTTTGATGTATGCAATGGTTTGTACTAGACCGGACATTGCACATGCAGTGGGAGTTTTGAGTAGGTATATGTCAAAACCAGAGAAGGAGCATTGAACAACAGTAAAGAGGGTCTTCAGGTATCTTCGTGGCACCACCAGTTATGGATTGTGCTACCAAGGAAGATAGGGATTGGATAGAGTGGTGGAAATACATGGCTTTGTTGATGCAGACTGGGCTGGAGATTTGGATTGCAGAAGATCTACAAGTGGGTATGTGTTTAACCTATTTGGAGGAGCAATCAGTTGGATGAGAAAAAGACAGGCTATAGTGGCACTCCCAACTATAGAAGCTTAATACATGGTAGCCACTCATGCAAGCAAGGAAGCAATATGGTTACAAAGATTGTGTTCAGGTATTGGGTTGGTACAACAAGCAGTGAGATTAGAATGTGACAGTCAGAGTGCAATATTCATGGCAAAGAACCCAACTTATCATTCGAAGACAAAGCATATTGATGTTCAGTATCACTTTGTGAGAGACATGGTTGAGGAAAAGAAGGTATTGCTGGAAAAGGTTGACACTTTGAAGAATGTTGCAGATTCATTAACAAAGTCTATGAGCACAGAAAAGTTCTCCTGGTGTAGAGTAACAATGGGCATTACTGCCCTGGATTGTTGACTATATAATCTCCTGGACCCCTGGATGCAAAGAAAACAACAAGTGGGAGAGTGTTGGGTATGTGTTATATTCTTTGCATGTGTGTGTGTGTGGGTGCGTCAGATATGACAACTACATCTGACGATCCCTTCACCTAGAGCTCTGTCATGTGTTCTGGGTGCTTTCCTAAGGGGGTCCCAGGGGGGGGGCAAGTATGCCCCCCCCCCCTGGTTACTCACAGCGTTCGGGGCAGTGCCCCGAAATTTTTTTTGGGGCGGTTTTTGCTATTTTTAGCAGATTTGTAAATTAATCCCAGATTAAGGGATTAGGGTTTTGGTATCTACAAAATACCTAAAAACATTGTATATATTGTATGGCGAATGGTGAAATTCGATATAATGAAAATAAGAAAGGTTTTCCCCATTGAGGGTTTCCGGTATAAAATCTCTGTGTACTCTGTGTATGAGCGATTGATTAATTTTTGTATTGCTTAAGAATCTATATGCATTGCTTTACTTCGTAGGCTTAAAAATTACAATTGCATGCCCCTTAGAATCATCGTGAGCAACTGTCGCAATCTGCCCTCACAGCATCATGGGTCCTCTTGAACTAGGTAATCATTAACCTATAGTTTGAGCTACGGTGGGAGTGCCAGTAGGATGTGGTAGGGCTGTTGTCCACACCTCTCCCTCAACCTCTCTGGTAGTCATTTGCGACCCCTTTACTCCATATGTGAGTCTGGTCGGCAAGCTATCGTCAGCCTACATCATCAACAAATCATGTCAGAATACATCCATATCATATCATCTAATCAGATGCGCTAATATCATAGTAAAAATAATCAAACCCCAATGTTACACTCCCTGACTCGAACTAGAGTCCAAGGGGTTCCCTCAATGCCTCTGCATCCTCAAGGTCCAAAACCCTGCACACTCAGTAAAATCGAGTCAATAGCACCTGTCTATGTCAATGTAGTAAAACAACATGTCATCAACCCATAACGCATCATAATCAAAATCAAAAGTTTTAGTAGCATAAAATCAGGATCACTTGCGAGAAAGTGTCCTCAAAGAATAAGTTTTCTCATTGCACTAGAGAAGGATGTTACATAGATATTGAACCATCAAAGATATCTCCCACTTGGAGCAACAAGAGAGTTGGGCTGAAATCCAGAATTGCTAAGTGACTCAACAAGCTATTAATTTGTGAATCCTTCCTAGTTGTATTCATTAGGACTAAACAATGGGTCACTACTTGAGGAGACTCTTACCATAATCTGGTTGTGTTAGAAGTGGCTTCTGCAATAGAGAAACCTTCTAGTCCCTTTAAACTAAATCCAAAGTGGATGAAGATGGAGGATTTTGTGGGGAAAATGAAAGTAGTTTGGAAATATTTTAATGGTAATCTAAGAGAATATGCTCCACTTTAATTCAAAATAATCAAAAGAGGCAAAATAGGTAGATCCTAATTGGGAAATGGACAAAAATATGAAAGATGATAGGGTTCTTAGAGAAGTAGAGGAATCCTGGGAGGTACTCTACAATAGGGAAGGTTTTGGATTTATGAATGAGGAACAATCGTAACCATTATATCAATTTGGGATCTATCATGATCATGAGATAAGACCAAGTGGAAGGACATGATAAGATGACCCCATAAGATACGAAGTCTTGAAACCTACGAAATCATGAAGTGACGCCATTTGTCAGGTCTCATGGAGAAAATTCGGGTCAGTTATCAACCATTGGATCAAGAGGATGATATGAACTTTGACACTTCAACGATTCAGGATTATTAGATCAAAGTTTTAGAAGTGTCATAATCCTGAAGTAACGTCAACCTTCGGATCAAGGATGAACTTCAGATGAATCTACGAATGTTATATCTAGGAGGAAGACATGTGACACATCAGTAGGTCCACATCATCAGGATCATGTCAGCAATAGATGACACGTGGACCAATCAAATGGTGAAAAATGTCAAGGTTGATGTGGCACATAAGGTCCATGAAATTCATGAATCAGGCTGACACATGGCACATAGACTTAGGTTCCACGTCATCTTGAGTGATGTCAACAAGCCACATCACTCCGGGATTACTAACTTCTAGGATATCCAATATTCTTTTATCAACTAATCGTTGAAAGCTGGAATCACGAAGTAAATCTAATCATTGATCTACTTTGGGATCATTCTTAACCATCGATCAAGCATAGTGGAAAGATAGGATAAGCAGGGTCAAAGGCACGAAGTCCCAGAGTAAACATAAATCATCAGATTGCATTAGGGGAATATCCATGGTGTTGGACCTATTCGATGCTCCGATGATAATTGAAGGACATGGTAAAACTCAAATTCTCAGAGTCTCGGATTGTCGAAGCCCCGAAATCTTGTCAATTGTCAAATCAGAGTTGTGTGGCAATAGTGAAATCCAGCATTGACCAACTTCAGAGATAAAGGAAGTTGAGTTACTCAAATAATCTCGGAGTCCTAAAATGTTGAAATGAATGAGGACCTTCCATATCAACTGAAAATTAAGTCGTGATCATCGATTTTGTTAAAGCCTCTGGATGAGCTAGGATTGTCCATTCAATGGGAGATTAAATATCAATCGCCTGATCTACTAGTACTAGAGAGCTTGGTTCTAGTGTCGGTTGCATGATAAGGTAAAGAAACTAATAAGGAACGCAAATGGCCTAGAAGTAAATAAGCCCTCGAACATTTGAATATGGTCCCATGTAGAAGAATAAGGGAGGAAGGAGAAATGCGCTAATAGAAAAATGTTTGAAATGGATAAGCCCATGGTTTTGGGCTTGTGGTCACAAAGGGAAGTGGATTGAAGGAAGCACCTCATGCATAATTCATTTTCTGTAAAGAACTTAAGGCATGTAGAGTAATTCGACAAATATTGACACCAAACAAGTTCATTGTTGCTTCAAGATCATTTACGCATGAAGGGATAAATAAACTAACAATAGATTTTAAGTGTTCTTAAGTTAAAATCAATTGTTTATTGATAATATTAGAATGAAGAGGTCCAATGGTTCATTGTCAAAAGACACATTGGTTCAATCTTATACCTATTCAAATACTATATAAAACATAAATGTGTGGTGAAAAGAGTGTGTCTTGGTGGAAATATATATAATGGATTGAATAAAATTTCATTCTATTAGGTTGGTGCCTATTTACAAGCTAAGTCTTGTTATGAGGGTTGGATTCCTCACATCTCAGTTGGATCTGAGATCAACAAGATGAGTCTTGTTATGAGGGTTGGATTCCTCATTTCTCAGTTGGATCTGAGAACTACATATTTAGTTGAAGTTGAATATATTAAAGGATTGATTTTATTTGTATTCATTCAAGTCAAATAAAGAAAAGAATGATATTTTATCTACTTCATACAGTTTTTGTTAAACATGTTTATGAATAATTAATTGAACTGCATATATCTTATTCGATTAATTTAGTTAATATATGAAAGAGTCAAAAGTAGCCCAAAGTTCCAGACACAGATTCACCCCCCCCCTCTCAGTGTCAGTGTGTGTTTCAACATATACATCATTGATGGTTGATCCACATGGTATATGCTCAACTCCCCCATCTATAGTTACGACTTGAGCTATCAATGGTATCCCCAAAATAATTGGCTCATGATATCCAAGATGAAAACTATGTGTATAATAATAAGCCTCTAAGCCATACCTCTCATCAAGGCCATGAAAATATGAATGTTCCTCGCACTCGACCATCACAAGAGGCTCCTCCATACAACCATAAGTACCACTAATATCCTCATGTGTCCTGACTACCATAGATGATTGAGATGATGAAAAATGTGCCAAAATAAACTCCATATGAAGCTCATGTGTAAGCTTCCCAACTTCCTCTTCATCATCCCTCATGCATAACTCCCTAGAAGTTATATCAACATCCAAAGGAAAATCATCCCACACCAAATCTTCATCGTGTTTGGGTGCTAATACACTCGAATCCTCATAAGTGTCAGTACTAAGGTAAGATGTTGAATCCTCAGTTGATAAGTATGGCTTCAACCACTCTAGAGGTTCTAACGATGTTGGTATCTTCTTTTGATATTCCTAATAGGATTATAAAACAAAATTCCATGAATTCCTCATGTGTTCCCATCTTTCTAAGCCACTGAATGTACCAAACAATCTGAAAATATCCTTTAGGGTTCACCCCTTAGGAAGGGAGAAAAAGACTGTTTGATACCACTGTAATGCCCCTAACCTTACTATTGGTATAATTTTTGTGTTTTCTTGGTATTGGACTTTTGACAAACAATTTTCCCACACTCAGTTTACTCACCTACTACTATTGATAGATATTTTATGGTAACTACTAGTGTGTTTTAGAGGTTTCTTAGGTTCAGTAATTCCATCAAATACTTTGATAACATTCTCATAACACTATGTAAATCTAATTTAATGGTTGTTGTAGTAATTTAAGGATATTTCTAGCTGATCAAACACTTCGATGGCACATCCAAATCCCACTGCAAAAAACTTCTTATTGTTGTTGTTTGAGAATGTGTGGCTAATGTGATTTTCTTAAATGGGCTTACACATGATAAATATGGTTTGATGCCAAACAAAAAATTATTCAATGCAAAAAGAAACATAATTCAATGACAATATTATAGGAAATTGTATGACCACAAGAGCAAGCATATTTTTTGTTATTATTATTCATCCAAAACACAGTGACTATAAAGTAATTAACTCACAGATCTTGTCTGAGAGGTTGTTGCTCTGATTTTACAAATGCATACACCTCTAGAAACACTAGAACTCGCTTCCATAGAAATCAAACTTATCATCTTGGGAAGAAACATGCCCAACAACAATATAACACAAAGCCAACAAAGAAACTCAGCCCTACAACAATAGACTTGACCCATGAGTAAGCAACTTAGCCTACAAAAAGGGAAGTCATCCTAGCTTGAAAACTCGTCCCCAAACAATAATAGATTTGGCCCTTTTGAATAGTAACTCAACCAACAAGAAGGGAACTCATCCCTAGTATAAAAACTCAGCTCCCAACAACAATGGATTTTCCTTGTTGATCTTAAAATTGGCCAACAAGAAGAAATATGGCTCTAGTAATGTACCTCAGCCCTAACACACTAAAAAATGCCCCTTTAATAGTGGAACTCGATCTCTAGGAAATGGAACTCAAACCTAGAAAGAGAACTCGGCCTCTCACTACCAAACTAGTCCTGCACATAAGAGAAATCAACCTCTCAATTCCAAAATCATCCTCTCCAAGAATGACTCATCCCCACAAGAGAAATCGACCTCTCCCAGGAAAATATGGCTTCAATGAAACCGCCTAATCTGCTGCAAAAAGGATGGATCTTCTCCCTCAACAATGAAAGCAAGTGGAATCCAAACTAGATGGCTAGGGTGGATCTCTCACCACCGAAACATGATTATCTAGGGTGGAATATTTCACCATTGAAACCAATCCAAACTAGGGTTTACTCCAAACCCCCAAAGTCTCCAAGAGATCTCCAAATCAAATCAAAATAATTATCAACACAATGAGGGGAAATGAGCCCCTATCTCTTCTTTATACCCCTTTCAACTTTTTTCCCTTCAAGTGACTTTTTAATTCATCTTTAATATTTTCTCCTAAAATCACTTTATTAATTTAATAAATACTTTTTCTCCAAAAAATGATTTATTTGACTTTAAAGCATTTATGACCACTGAAAATCACTTTTTCATCATCTCAACATTTAGATATTTTCCTCTTAGTTCCAACGATATATTAAAATAAGGTACCTCTCTTAGATAATTTATTAAAATGACAACCTTAGTGTAATCCATTAATTAATGCTCATTAATACTCCCAAATTGCGGGAATAATTGAAATGCAACATAATTGAAATATGACTACGTATGAATGATATTGATGATGAAAAATGATAAGAGGGCCTCTGAAAGCATCATATAGCTCCTTTAAATCCCTTAATCTCATCGATAACGTCCAATTACCCCTATGATAATGCTAACACAAACCCATAAAGTCATCTCCAACTGTAGAGTGAGGGAACCTAAAAATGGGGACATTACACATAGATAGTGCGAGTATTATGTTACAGACCACACAGTCAGTGTGGCTATCAACATATAGGTCACGTTGTAGCCATATAGGATCATACAACAATTTTGGTAGTAGATCAGCTAGTTGGGTTTTGATGTACTTTGTATCTTTTCTAATTGGGCCATTTTCCCAGTAAGGGAGCCCTTGTAAGCTTTGAAGTTATTTGAATGATAATCTTAGTTGATGGACATAATATCTTTATGTATTGTGCATGATATTTTTGGTTTCCAGTATTGCTTCTACTAGATTTATTTGAATTGATTATTCCAGTAGTGTATGTTGTTTTGTGAGCTACTAATCTGATTTGCAGTTAGGAAATCACTAGATAGTAAGATACCTAGGTTCCAAGATATAGATTTCAACATGGCATGTAGAGCGTGTTGAAAATTTCAACAAGTCCTCCATCTTGATCTTTCATAGCTCAAAGTTTTGACTGTTGAACTTCTCAATCTCAATTCTAGAACTATTCGAGATTCTCTTTCAACACATGAATCACCACTACAAATATCTCATTGAACTCATGTTTATCACATACCGAAGATAAACTTTATCTATAAAGATTGAGCCAAACCCTCAACAACAAAGGTGTGCCCCTAAAGCCAAAAATGTGCTCTGATACCACATGTAATTTTAAACCCGTGAAGTAAAGAAATGTGTACATATTATTCAATTTATATAAAAAGTATTCAATTTATATGGAAATAACTTATTTGTCAAATAAATAAATAAATGTTTAAAATGACTAAGATAAAAATGAATAATAATAATAATAACATAGCTTGCCTACTATTTACTTCATTGTTTAAAACTCTTATATACTAACTTTTCATACAATTAATACATTTTAATTAATCTCTTTAGACAAGTTAGCACAAATAAGTTAGGTGATCTCATAAGGCATAAGATATTTTTCAATCAAAATTTAAAATTCTATTAAAATTATAAATTTTTATTTTAAAAATTGTTTAAATAAAAATAAAATTGCATATAAACATAGCCTTCTACAACAAAAAAAATAGTGATTCGTTTAAATTTATATGGTATGCCTATAAATATATGCAAAATTTCAATATCAAAATCACAATTTTAGTCCATCACAAATTTCAATATCAAAATCATAATTTTTCAAAATACAACTTACTCCATCACAAGTCATGAATGGTTAACTTATCGATTATTTCATTTTTCAAATTCAAAAACTATGTTTTCATTAACCTAAATGACATGTGCAGACCCAACTGATTGAGGTATGCATTCAGAGTGATTGAGGTGATCGTTTTCATACAATCAATGCATTTTGATTCATCCCATCACACAACTGAAATGAACGCTTGGTTGTGCACGCTTGATTCATCCCATCTCACACATGAAATGGTTGAGGGCATTCACTATGTAACAAATGTCTGGTTTGGTGTGTACTAGATACATTAAGGACCCAATAATATGACGATATACTGTAGGGTCTTCTAGATCTGAACCTATAGCTTGATCATGTAACTTCTTCATGTTAGAAATCATAGGCATGATCATGGACTTACAGTCCAACATACCAAATCTGTGAAGAACATCAACTGCATACTTACTTTGTGAGATAAAAATCTCACTAGGTTTCTGCCACACCTCTAAGCCAAGAATGTAATGCGTAAGACCCAAGTCCTTCATTTAAAATTATGTTGATAGCTCCTTCTTAGTCTTAGCTATCAGATGTTCCTCTCTAGTAAGGAACAAAACATCCACATATAAAACCAAGATAACGGGATGATTCTTCACAATCTTTATATAAATATTAGGGTCTGCTATACTCTTGGAGGAACCAAGACTCCGAGTGAGAAATATTGTCATTGATGTCAACAGTCGAAGTGATGATCTGTAATAATGAATAAACACAGATGAGATTGTCATTAATGTCAATAGTCAATGTGATTATTTGTTGTTAAATGACAAATGAGATTGTCATTGATGTCAACAATATATCAGCTAGCCGAAGATGTCAAACATTATGCAGAGTTCAATAGCGCAAGCTTAGGAGGAAGAACGAACAGGAGAAGCGAATACTCAAATGAGTTAAGTTCAGAAGGGTTGGCGTCGAGTTCAGAGAAAGGATCCATCATTAATCTTGATGGATGGTAGAGATTGCTGGAGACAACAGGAACAAATAGCAGTGGGCCGTTAGATCTAGCATAGTTGCAAGGAGGATAAGCGATGAACTCATTCAAACTCCAAATCTTAGGAGGAGGAGTGACGTGGACTGTTACATCCAAATCTTAAAAGGGGGAGTGACGTGGGTCATCGATTTGACGAGAGTATAATATCAGATATCGAGAAATCAGGAGTCGAAATAAGGGAGGTTCTCTAACCTCTGGAATATCGAAACATGAAATTGCGATTAGATCCAGACCATTGGATTGAAGAGATCCTAGACGTCGATTGAACAGGAAATGAACTTGTGAAGTCACGATTCACGAAGTCATTCTCGATCGTCAGATCATCCGAAAAGGTCACAGTTGTTGATCATTCCAAAAATATCACAGTCGTTGATCATACCAAAAGGATCATAGCCATTGATCATTCTGAAAGCATCGGGACTGTCCATTGTCAAGGATGGCACATGGCGAAGGGTTGTTGTTTCACTGACTCGAAGAATGGAAAATTCAAACGTAAGTGTTGTGGGAACTTGCGATATGAGAGGTCGCGAAAAGATCCTAGCCATCGGTTGGAAGGCGTGCACGTGGCACTGGATCAACAAATTTAGGGATTCATTATTCGAAGAAACAATGACGAGAGTTGTTTGAAATCTCGAAATGAGAAAATGTGAAACACTCAGCCCTAGATCATAACCCGTGGTCACGAAGAGGGGAGGAGCTAGTGCAGCTAAGCTCTATTTCATCGATCGGGACATGGAGTGTTGAGACTCTTCATCACAAGAATGTCGAGATGCGAAATCGCGATATGATAAGGGCCGTCGGATCTGGAAAATGTTGAAGGGCCGTTGGATTGAACCAAGGCAAAACTACACAGCAGACCACATCAGTTAAGAAAGCATGACATACTCAGACACTAATAAATGTCAAGTTGATATGGCATTACAGGCACGTGTATATCACATATATGAATGACACGTGGTAGCTAATAGGATTCTGACACATCATCAAGTGACGTAAGCGTTTACGTCACCCCCGAGAGTCTCACTTCGGAGTTCTACAATGTAAGAAAAAACTCTAGTGTTTGGAAGTCCTGAACGCTGAAACTCCGAAAGGGACACACGTCAGGTGATTTACAGTCATCGGGAGTTGAACTGTTGGAGGTCACGAAGATTCGAAGGAAAAACATTGAAATCCCGACAACCATCCATCTCAACGCTTGATTAAGCCTTGGCCATCGGATAAAGGAATATAAGGATCAAATATAAACCATTGATATGTCTTTGCAAAACAAATGTGAGTCATCTGATCATTTTGGAGATATCCTAATTGGGATTTTTCGAACTGTTGGAGGTCATGAGACCCGATGAGCAAAATGTCGAAGAACCGATGACCATCCATCTTCGTGGAGAATATGACACATCCGATCTGACCGGAAAATTTCGTGATCGTGAATTCTGAAAGTGGAAGTCATGAATATTTGAATGCCTAAAATGTCGAAACCCTGTCAACCATCCATCTCAGTGGGGAATTTGAACTGTCTGATTGTTTCGGCGATTTCGTGATCGTGAGTTTAGTAAAGTGTGAAGTCACGAAGAATTGAATGTCTAAACGTCGAAATCCCTTCAGGCATACATCTCATTGGGAGAATGAATCATGACCATTGGAATGGTAAGCACTCATACGCTTGTCTCACCTAAACGTTCAGGTCATCGCCATTGGTCATATGGTAAAGAAGTTTGAAAGGGCAGATTGTAATATGTCGCTATAATTGGTAAAGTCTGTGGTTTTGTAATGCACGATCATGTGAAATGGTTTGAAGGAAGCCCCTCCACGAAATTGGTCTTTGTGAAATTAATGGAGATCTATGAACAAGTATAAAGGATAAAATTGATCCATGCTATGATCAATTTATGAAAGGTATTCACAATATAATGAACCGATACACAGTCATGATTAAAAGAGAATAAATCAAGAAAATATGAATAAATAATAAAAAGGAAAAATGAAAATAATTGAAGTTAAGATTATCATTTTAAATGAAAAGGTACAATGGTTCAAATAAAGGGACACAATGTTTTAAATTACACACATGTTTGAATATTATATAAATGAGAAAAAGTGGTGAGAAGAAAGTGTCTCTATGGTTCACATTAGAAGATCGAAAACAAAAGCATAGTCTAAGATGAAGAACTATTTGTTCTAAGGTTCTTGTTAATGTCTTATTGAAGATCAAGAACAGAAGAAGACAAAGCAGTAGTTATGCAATCCAGTACTTGATATAGAAGACCATACAAGCAAAAGTTGCAGCAGACAAGTAGAAATACAACAATGCCTATATGAGTCAAATTCAGTGAAGTACAAAAGAGAATGAATTTCATTATAAACTAAGGGTGGTTGGGTGTTGCAAGGTCATGTTGGAGCCTGTGGGGGAGTTGGTGCTTCCTTGTCAATTGTAGATGACTAAACAGGGGGTCGTAGCCTCCTACCAGTTGTTACTGGTGAACAGAGGGAGTTGGTGCTTCCTTGTCAGTTGTGGCTGACTAAATAGGGGGTTGAAGCTTCCTAGCAGTTGTTGTTGGTGAATGAGGGTGTGGGTGCATCCTTCCAGTTGTAGCTGGTAAATGGGGTGTGAAAACATCCTTTTAGTTGTAGCTGAAGAAACTTGGGGAATGTCTCTCCATCAAGTTGTAGCTTGAAAACAATTTTGTAAAA
>CBVK0100364434.1:587-12898 GCA_900067695.1 Picea abies
GGGGGGGGGGGGTGTTCTTTATAGGCTAGAGAGCTGAGTGAGTTTCAGAAGCAGGGATTTTTAATTGTTCAGTTTGTATTCTTGTGGGTTTGGATTGTAAATATATGTTATTGAAGATTTCTTTGAATCATTTTATCATACCGTCTTCTTAGTTTATACGTTGTTTCTGTTTTCCTTTTCGTCTGAGTGTAATCTCTCTGATTTATGGATCCATGAGGCGATGGAGGTTCTGTTGCTGTCATGCTCATCTTTCATGATTCGTCACATTTTCTTTTTTTTCCTTCTTGTATTAATGTAATCTATTTTATTTATGGATCCCTGAGCCGATGGAGGTTTTTTTGTTGTCATGCCCATCATTCATGTTTTGTCATATTTTCTTTGTTTTCCTTCTTGTTTGAATGTAATCTATATGATTTATGGATCCCTGAGGTGATGGAGGTTCTATTGCTATCATGCCCATATTTCATGGTTCGTCATATTTTCTCTATTTTTCTCATTGTCTAGGTGTAATCTCTCTAATTTATGGATCCCTGAGGCGATGGAGGATTTGTTGCTATCATGCCCATCTTTCATGGTTCACTAGAAATTTTTTGTCTTCTTCTCCTCATCACCACATTAATCCTTTTGTCTGATAGGCAGTTTAAATTCCTTCCTTATCCATGATACTTATGACTCCATAGCCCAATGGTCTTGAACTAATCTACAGTTACTTCTGTTATCTTTTCCTCTCTCTACAGTCTCACTGATCCACCTTCTCAAACAATTTTAATCCTTTTACTTTTATTTTGATGGGTACTGGGATTATCCTCTTGGAATCAGAGGGTGAATATCAGTGCTAACAACTTGTAACCCTCAATTGGATGGGGGGCATCGATATTGATGCAACCCCCTTCCCTCCTGGGGGTTCTACGACCACCCGGTCAAGGATCTTCAAATTTTTGAGTCGGATCGACTCTTTGGGCCCCTACTAGAACCCAAAAATACTTTACATAAACCCCTTTTCTCATCAAGCGTAGGTCCTGTGAGACCCATGGGCTCCTGTTAAGCCCCTGCTCCCTATTTGAAAATTTGAATAAAAATAGGTGTTGGCTCCTTATTCTACACCCCTTCTTTCATGTGATTTCAAGATATGACCCAAGGCTTAACCCAAGCTGTGATAAGTCTTTGGTGCTTCACCATTGGCAGTTTCTCTCATCTCTAACACACGATGCTTGAAAACACTAAACATCGAACTAGTGGAGTCTCGATCCACTCTCCATGTGTCCTTGCAATCTGACGGATAACTACATTTTTGGCCTCTAGGCCTTTGAACTTATGAGGTTCCTACAAAACCAAGATTCCAATCCTCTGAAGCACCGAATTGGTGAACCTCTGAAGGACAAGTATCAACGGTCCATAACACTCAGCCAATCAATGACCAATATCTTCTTCGGGACTCTAGACTTATGGAATTCGGGAGTCATTATGACTCTGGAACCTACTTCTTCTGAACCTTGAAATATCTACCTACTGAACCCCTTCTCTTGGATGACAGCTGTCCTCTTGATGGATGACCCATATCGACTTTGGCTCCCTACCCTTTGAGATTCTTTCACCCTTCTGTAGTCGCTTTCTCTTGAATTGGTTAAATTCATAGGTGTCAAAGGCTTTGGCCTTTGATATTTCTCCTGTGATCTCGACTGTTGGGTCTTGACTTATGCTCCCCCTTTCGATATTTGCCAATGTAGCTTGGACTCAGCCTTGGCACACACTTGCGCTCCTCCCACATTTTGAGACTTGGAATTTTTTTATCTTTTTCCCCTCCTAGCACATACTCTATGCACAATGGCACTATCTCTCCCAAGATTTGAAATTGCTCGACCTTCCAAGGGACTCAACCCTTATTATTTCCTCAAGTATTTTTGGTGCCCTCCTAGAACACTCTGTCCTCTTTTCCTCCATAGCCTCTACCAACACTTCAGTAGGGTGCTGGCCTTGTCCATTCCTTGCATGAGTTCACTTTTTGAGTCCTTAATTCTGAGAACTCACTTTCTCACTCCTTGCGCCTACTCAATTCACACCTTGTAGAGCTTCTTTCCCTAGAGTGTTCAAAAAATCTAGTTCCTTCAACTTCTCAGACCTCATAAGGTCTCTGTCTCTTTGTCCCTCTAAGGGGTATATGTGCCCTCTTGGAAACTTATGCTCAAACACTCCTTGTTGAGCTTGTTGAGTGTTTAGTAACTTTGTGAGTGTATTCTCCTTGACACTCTTTTCTCTTTGAACTCAAAACAGATTTCACCTATGCACACTTGCACTTGCTCAATGCCCACCTGGTAGATCCTTTTCGAAGTATTCAACAACTTCGATTGTGATTTCTCTACACAATATTCCCTCCAGAGTATATAGTAACTCTGAGGTTCCTTGATTATGTGAACGTTCTGGTGTGCCCTCATGGCACTTTATTCTCTAACTTGAAAGAGTTCATATGTGAACTCCTTGCACCAACTATAGAGTTTGATACTCTGTCATGCACTCCTTGCACAATCTAAAGAACCCAAAACAATTTAACAAAATCTTAAACAGATAGTGAATTCTGTCTATCCTTGCAGATAGAAACCTATCCTACACATCTACAACATATATTCATATAAACACGAAGATAACATTCATAAACACATATCATCATAAACAAAACATTCACCACACAAGAATTCATAAACAGTGAAAATTTTTCTTTTGTATTAATAATAGAATGTCAATCACAATTTGCGAGCTCAAATTGCAATAGAGTCTTGACTCTTTCATAACTTTACCATTTCTAATGAAATTATAAAACAAATAACTTTTACAAAGGAGGGGCTCTCGATCCTTCCTCCACCTACTCGCATTGAATTTCAATCAATTACATTCAATGGACATCCAATCTGAATCAGGCCTAAATCAATATACATGTTAGCCATTAAAGGAGTCTTCACATGCATCTTGTACAATACATATAGGCTCAACTTTCCTTGAGCCTCCAAGCATTTAATTTCTTTAGTTACATTTAAAAATTTTAATTTGGGGGGAAAATCAGAGGGTTGGTGCCTCTCCCCTTCTTAAATGTTCTTTGATGTGCTGGAATGTTGGCGTGTTTTTGAGGTGGAGCAATGCTCCTGCATCATACTCCAATTTTGGGAAAATCATGAGCTCCTTCTCATGAGCTCCTCTATTCTACTGTTGAGATCCCCTTGATCCCAAAATCTTCTTTGGAGATGTCCCCCTACTCCTCTGCTTTGCTGTTGTTGTTGCTACTTCTTCCCTGCTGCTCTTGCAAGTCCTCTTCTATTCAGTTTCTCCATGTTGGTAGTATCCTGTGCTGAATTCACCTTCATCTCTCTGATTTCCTCTATGACTTCTTCCAGCCGATATGTTGGATAGATTCTCCTTCCATGCAGACTATCCTTCTACACTTCTTCCTTGTCAATGTGTAGATCAACCTGATCTCCCCTACTATTTTCCTCTTATGTGGCCTTAATTTTCCACTTCCCTTGAGATTCATATTCTGTAGCCTCCTTACTGGAATTTTGTGTAGCCATCTCCTCTGTCAGCTCAACTTCTGCCAGTTTTGTTATTGGTACACTCCCAACTTCCTCCAACTTCTCCTCTGTTGGCTGGTATTCTCCTCCATTTGTTTCCAACTTAGCTTCTTGGATGTGTTGACTTTGCACTATCACTCTTCTCTCTAGTGCTTCCAGTTCTTTACATAGGTCAACAAAGTCCATGTTGTCTGCTTCCTCTTCTACTGCAAACTCCATGTTGCAGTCATATCCTATTCAGCTTCCTGGCTGAAAATTTTGAGCCATTCCTCAGAATGCTCTTTTTCTTCTGCTACTACTTGGGAAGATTTTGATTTCTTCACCTTATCCTCTATGACAATCTTCATTGGTTGTCCTTCTTTTGTTGCCTCTGCAACACATGAGCCAGCCTCAACTGGTCTATATTGCAGGAATATCTCAATTCCCCCAATGATCATAACACACATTTGATCTTCCTTTATCATCACTCCTTGCTGATATTCAAAATCACCTTTGAGCCTCTGATACTTTCAAACAGTCTCTCTACATGTCCCTTGCCCACCTAGAAATTTTGGATTTCTGTCCTGCCCTCCTGGCAGTCTATGATATCAGCTAGTCCCTCTGTATTGCCCACCTATAAATATGAGTCTTCATCTTTTCCCTCCTGTATGTTTATGAGATAAATTGTTGATCTTCTCTCCTCATCGTTGAGTGTTTCTCCAATATCTGGTTCACAGATGTAAACTAGCTTCTCTCTGTCACTGAGGGTTTCAACTTCCCTCAGCCACCTCATCAACTCTTGTTGTTGCCTTCTGGCCAACAACTTTTTAACATGCCATTTTTCTTTCATTTTCAGAGGCCATTCATACCTCCAACATACCTTTTCCTCATGCTACATCTTCAATGTCAGCCTCTCCATTTCTCCTCTTATCTCCTTGAGCTCCTGATCCATCTCTACTTTTCTTTTCTACTGGTGGTCTCCTCTTCGACCATGCTCATGGTATTCAGTAGTGATTTTCTATTTTCCTCAGCCCACCTGGATGTTTGTTGTCTACTCCATAACTAAGAGTATCCCCATATTCTCCTACATCCCACCTGGTTGTCTGCTTGAATGTTACGAGCTTGGAACAATCCTTCACACAGAGCATAAACACTCTACCTCCTTCACCCATTGTCTATAGGAAAAATTAAACCTCTGATACTACTTGATGTTGTCAGACTATATCCTCTTTCATTTTCCCATTATCTGCAAGAAAATTTCCACTCTGATACCACTTGATGTAGCCCCCCTTCCCTCCTTGGGGTTCTGCAACCTCCTCATCAAGGATATTCAAATTTATGAGTCATATCGAATCTTTAGGCCCCTGATGGAACCCAAAAATACTTTACACAAGCCCCTTTTCTCATCAAGTGAAGGTCTTGTGAGACCTACAGGCTCCTATTAATCCCCTTCTCCCTATTTGAAAATTTGAATAAAAATAGGCCCTAGCTCCTTATGTTAGACCCTTTCTTTCATGTGACCTTGATATATGACCCGTGGCTTAACCCAAACTATGCTAATTCTTTGGCACTTCTCCTTCGACAATTTATCTCCTCTCTAACACATGACACTTGCAAAGCACCGAACATCGAACTAACAAAGTATCGATCTGCTCTCCATGTGTCCTCATAATTTGATGGCTGACCTCTGAAGGAAAAACTCTGAAGGAAAAAGATCAATGGTCCACAACCCTCATCCAATCGACAGTCGAGATCTTCTCCAGGACTTCAGCCTTCGGGAATTCAAGAGTCCTCATTACTCTGCACCCTACTTCCTCTAAAACCTGAAATCTATACCTACCAAACCCTTCTCCCAACTGATAGTTGTCCTCTTGATGGATGACCTAGATCTTCTTTGGATCCCTATCCTTTGGGAGCCTTTCACCCTTCTGCACCCACTTTCTCCCAAATTGGGAAAAATTGTAAGTGTCAAAGTATTTGGCCTTTGATATTTCTCCTGTGAGCCTGATTATTGGGTCTCGACTTGTTCTCTGCCTCCTGATATTTGCCAAGCCTGATTGTTGGGTCTCAACTTGTGCTTTGCCTCCTAATATTTACCAATGTAACTTGGCGTCGGCCCTGGAACACACTTGCACTCCTCCCATAGTCTGATACATGGATTGCTTTTATCTTTTTCCCCTCATGGCAAAGACTCTATGTGCAATGAAACTATCTCTCACAAGCTTTGAAATCGCTTATCCTTCCAAGGGACTCGACCCTTCTACTTCCCTCAAGGATTTTTGGTGCCCTCCTAACACACTCTGTGCTCTTTTCCTCCAGAGCCCCTACCAACACTTCAGTAGGGTGTTGGCCTTGTCCATTCCTTGCATGACTTCACTCTTTGAGTCCTAAATTCCGAGAACTCACTTGTGCACTCCTTGCGCCTACTCAACGCACACCTTACAAAGCTTCTTTCCCCAGAGTGTTCAACAACTCTAGTTCCTTCAACTCCTCAGACCCGAGAAGTTATATGTCTCTTTATCCCTCCAAGGGATATATGTTCCCTCTTGGAAACTTATGCTCAAGAACTCCTTAATGAGCTTGCAAAGTGTTCAGTAATTCTATGAGTGTCTTATCCTTGACACTATTTTCTCTTTGAACTCAAAATAGAGTTCACTTGTGCACACTTGCACCTGCTCAATGCCCACTTGGAAGAGAATTTTTTAATTATTCAACAACTTTGATTATGCTTTCTATGCACAATCTTCCCTCCATAGTATTAATTCATTCTGAGGTTCCTTGATTCTTTGCATGTTCTAGTGTTCCCTCATGGCACGTTCTTCTCTGACTCAAAATATTTCATATGCACACTCCTTGCACCGACTACAGAGTTCGATACTCCATCGTGCACTCTTTGCACAACCTAAAGAACCCAGAAAAATTTAACAAACTCTTAAACATATAGTGAGTTATGTCTATCCCTGCATATGGAAACCTATCATACACATATACATTATATATTCATATAAAGACAAAGATAACATTCATAAACACATATCATCATAAAGAAAACATTCACCACACAAGAATTCAAAAACAGTGAAACCTGTTCTTTTGTATTAATAACAGAATGTCAATTAAAATGTGTAAGCTCATAATGCAACAAAGTCTCGGCTCTCTCCTAACTTGACTAATTCTAATGAAATTAGAAAACAAAGAAATTTTACAAAGGAGGGGCTCTCGATCCTTCCTCCACCTACTCACATTGAATTTCATTCAATTACATTCAATGGACATCCAGTCCGAATCATGCCTAAATTAATCTACCTATCAGCCATTAAAGGCATATTCACATGCAGCTTGAACAATACACATGGCCTCGACTTTCCTTGAGCCTCCCAACATTTAATTTCTTTAATTACATTTAAAATTTTAATTTGGGGGCAAAATGGAAGGGATGGCACCTCTCCCCTTCTTAAATGTGTTTTGATGTGCTGGAATGCTGGCACGTTGTTGAGGTGGAGTGATGCTCCTACATCAGATACATTATTGTATTCATGGATTATTTCACTAAATGGGTTGAGGCGATGCCTACATTTGATAATACCAGGAAAACTGTAGCGTTGTTCATATTGAATCATATCGTTACTAGATTTGGTATCAGTTAAGCCATTGGCACAGACCATGATAATCATTTTCCTAATTTCATGATCCCTTGACTTACAAAGAATTTGGTTCTTCGACATGAAAATGCAACACCTTAATATCAACAGGCCAACCAGGTTGAAGCAATCAACAAAGTTCTCACTACTATGCTTCGACGGATGGTAGGAATTCACAAGTCAAGTTGGCACACAATGCTCTTCTTGACATTATGGGCCTATCAAACATCCATTTAATCTTCCATGGGGTTCACACATTTCCAATTATTATATGGTATCAAAGCTATTCTATCGATTGAATGTGAAATCCCATCTTTGAAACTATCTGTCGAACGTTTCCTGAACACCTCAGCTGAAGATGAATGTCTCTTGTATTTGATGCAATTAGATGAGACTCGCCGTGATGTTTCATTAGTCATTGAAACTCATAAGAAGCATGTCAAATATCAATATGAAAAGAATGTCAAACCACGTGTTTTTATGAGGGTTATTTGGTTCTTCTTTACGAACAAGATTGTGACTTATTAGGGGTCGGTAAATTCGAGCCCATGTGGCATGGCCCTTATATCGTGAAATGAATGTTGGAGAAAGGGGCTTATGAGATGGTATATTATGATGGAATTCCTTTAAGTGAACCCAGAAATGGGATTTACTTAAAGAAGTACTATTGTTATTGGATAAATTGGTAGGTGCGGACACTAACTGATCTCCCTAGATCCACCTAGATCTAGAACAAAACACACCAGAACATGACGCTTTCCTTAAGCTTCAAATATTAAATTTACTAACTAAAGAGGGATGGGTGACATACTGTTTAAATTTATCTTCCTCTCACCATCACCATCCTAGCTCCATTCCAACGCTCATACAATGATGAACCTACAAAAGAACACAACCAACCAAAGTGATTGTAATAGCATAAACTCAATATAAACCTATGTACGTGATGAAGGAATCATACAATAAAACACACCAAGCTTTATAGGAAAGAATCATATTACTGTATCATATTAAATGTGAAAGAGAGATTACAACGATGGCCTTGATGTTGTAAGGTCCCTTCCAACTGTCCTCCATTCCCCACACACTTCCACTCCAAGAATTATGAGAGCATAGATCTGATAATATTCACAATCTATCTTGACAAAGTGGCTCATCTAGCAAAGCTAACAATCTCCAAAGCTCAATCCAATCCAAGCTAATCCCAAAAGATAATATCATCCAAGCCAAAAACAACTTATCCCTTCTCCATGAGATCTCATCTCCTTTTATAAGTTGAAGAGGATAAGGTGAGGAGGTTAGGATGATCCCACTAATTCATGAAAGCGAGTAAGATCCAAACCATTCGGATGCCACCTCACCATGGAATTTTCTCCTTCTATAAGATTCAATAAAACGCTCATTTTTCCCACGTGTAAGCATTCTCGCACCCTGCCTATAGAGAAGACTACAAACTCCTCATGACCTAGCTATGATGTAGCCTGCGAGAATCAGGCATTCTCGCACCCTAGTTATAATGTAGCCTACGAACTTCCTTTTTTATAGGGTTTTTACAAAGCAAAATGCAACTTCTTTTCTCAGGAAAAGTTCTTCTCCTTTCTCTCTTCAGGAACTCAGGCCACCGACCCCTCTAAAGGAAAAATATAGGTTTACATCATTAATAGTCATAGGGATGACGAGAATAATGTGTAACAACTATGCTTAAACTATTTTTGCATGAGTGCTTTGTATTTTTAATGTATCATACTCTAGTATGGTTTTTCATTTTTTGGTTTCGCCTTTCAGCTTCTTACCTTGAATTATGCTTGGTTTCCATATGTCGGTGTATTCGCTACTCTATATCGGATTTGTTGATGGTGCTAGTCATAGTACTCAAAACCTAACATTTGTTGCATGGGAAATCTATGCACCTACAGATGAATTTATCAGTCTACACGGTGTTTTCCTTGGTCATGAAACTAATAATATCATGGAATACAGTGCAATTATCGAGTTGTTAACTGACACCATTTCATTTGGAATCCGTCATCTTATTGTACGACTTGATTCACAGTTAGTAGTGCTAAATTTGAGTAACATTTATTCCATCTGAAGTCCTACTTTGTTACAGGTATACTTAAGAATTCGCATCTTGGAAAGACATTTTGATTATATTGAGTATCAACTAATTCCTAGATGTCTAAAAACATTGACATATGCATTGGATAATTATGTGTTAGATATAAATTTATTGTTGGATCATGTTGTCATTGATGCCAATAGTTTGATTGATTGATGTCACGTGATTTATTGACATCAAAGGATTGATTGATTAATAATTGATGAAAAAGGTATATTTATTGTCCTTGATAATAATGATAGATGTCAAAGTGGAAACCAATAGATAAAGATGGATAATTGACATGATGCATAGACGAAGATGGATCAATGAGTTGTCATGCATGGTTTGTTTGATGAAATGATGACTCATTATTTTCTTATCATGATTGATAAGGCGCACAAATGGATGAACTCCAAAGTGGCCCCCTTGTGGTGAAATCCCTCATGGGAAGATGCTTTCTAGATTGAGTTCTCCTAGAAGAACTGCTGGAGGACCCATACTTGTATGTGGAATAATGAGATAAACATCAATGAATTTTTTGGTGAAAATATCCTAGATGGATAGTGCTTGTCATGACATTTTCGATGGTATGTGGAATGTCACAAAGCTCCTCACAGTTTGAGAGTTATGGACTTATGAAGTTGGAGGACCCTCATATGAAGGCTTGAAACCCCCAAGGTCAAAGAAGTCAAAGAAGAAATCATTATTTAAATGATAAAGTAAAGTGACAAAGTCAAGGTGGATTATTTAAATAGTAAAGAGAAGTGACAAAATCAAGAAAGAATATTTAAATGATAAAGTATTGGATAACTTTCTATTTATGGAAAGTGGTTAACCCTAAAATAAGGAAAATAGGTTAAGTGACCTAGAGGATGAAAGTATAAATAAGATAGGGACTCTTGCAAAATATCCTATATGTGGATCAATGGAAAGCTTCTTGTGAGAATATCTTTTGGAGTATTGATGGAGAGATTCTTATTGGTGTGGATCTCTTGAGCATGATTGAAGATCTATTCTGAGGAAGAGAGCGAGAGGAGGATATCATGGATGCATCAAAGTTTTGGCAATGTTGGAGATCTTGACAAAACATTTCTTGGAGCTTCAGAAACCCTAGTTTTTGAGGTATATGCGAGTTGTCTATGTATAGGGTGCGTATGCATTGAAGGTATACACGAAATGACTGTGTACAAGGAGCGTATAGTAGATAGAATTATGGATATTTGTGTTTTAGTTGGTGCCAAGCTCTTGGATGATGAGGCAGGTTCCAGATCTGCATTCTATGGGCTCAGATATATCACTAAGACACTGGTATGGTTACATTATTGTCGTGATGGATACTATTGTTTGATGTGTTGTGAATACTTAGGGAATTCTTGGTATGGATTCTATGATATGGTTTAGTTTGGATAATTTGGTTGGAGTGATCAATACTCTTGTGATTTAGTGGTGACATGATTTCTATGGTATACTAGTTTTTCATACATGATTGAGATAGCATTCATAATTATTTTTTATGGAGCATGTGCAAGATATTGGAGATCTTGGATGTGTTGTGACTGGATGGTGGTTAGATTGGACAGTTAGAGATAGAAGAGAATGATATATTGATTGCAGAGAATCTGAGTTGATATTGAAGTAAAAACCCTAACAACTTAGAAGGTATACATAGATTGTTGTATACACTGACTACGTGCATACGCGGGCTGTAGTGATCCAAGGCGCATGCACACACTGGATACACCACTAACAGGTCATGTACTTGTTGACAAATTGATATATGTTGAACATTGTTGCCTCATCTCAATTGGCGATGAGGGTGTAAGCTGAGTCTTTCATTATAGAGCTAGTGCTCTTGTAGAGTTGTACTCTATTCAGTTGTTGCTAATAAACCCCTAGATTGTTGTCCATAATAAAAATAAAAATTGTACATACATCTTGTGTTCTTTGTGTTTCTTGTGGTGATGATTTATTGATGATATGTGTTGTTGACATATGTTGTTGATATATGTTCACATCTAACTGGTTATAAATGACAACAATGGGTAATGAATAAATGTTGAATGTTAACTAACGATTTTATGTAAAGAGGGAATTTTTGGGAAAAAGATCCCCACATTCATTTATCCCCCCACTAAGTGTGGTAGGTGTGTCCAACAATTGGTATCAGAGAAGGCCTTCACTACAAGCCTTAAAAATCTTGAAGGAGATCCATAGACACACAAATGGATGATGAAGTTCCAATCCTTGATGAGGAAAACTATTCTACTTGAAGAATAGAGATGAAATTACATTTGAAGACAATGGGAGCAACTATTTGGAAGGAAACCATTGGTGGATCAGTCTCATTGAAGAACAAGTCAAAGTTTGCAGCTCAAAGAGAAGGAAAGATGAATAATGCATTGGCTCTCAAGACCATTCTTAGTGGACTCTCAAGCCATATCAAAGAGAGCATGGGACAATGCACTTCTGAAAAGGATCTATGGCTAAAGCTAGAGGAAACATATCAAAGAAAGAAGGAGAAAGAAGATATTGAAGGTCACTCCATCAAGATCAATAAAGGTAAAGAATCTCCAAAAACTCTTGAATGCATTATTTCTAAATGTGATTTTGAAAAAATTTCAAGTGAAGATAAAGAATCAAGTGATGATAGCACAAAGGAATATCTTGAAGACATTTCAAATGAAGGAAAATAATTATGTGTTGATGTTGGCAAAATGGAAGATTGTGAAGATATTTCAAATGAAGGTAAATAAACCTTAAAAACTCTTGATTGCAATGATGATGATGATTTTTTCTCTACAAGTGAAGAAGAATATGTAGAAACAGTTTGTGTAAAGTTTGATTGTATTTATCCTATGAAAAGAATAGAAGAAAATCTATTAAAACTTGAAAAGGAAGTTGAAGAGGGTTTATATATGTTAACTCCCAAAATAGCACCGTCATTTTGGTCAGGTTTTATGGTGGATAGCATGGCTATCAATGGTACTTGCATGGAACTTTTAGATCCCTTCCTGAGCTCCAAATTAAAATCTA
>CBVK0100364436.1:0-12894 GCA_900067695.1 Picea abies
TGAGATGGTCATTTCTCCTTCTCTACAACCAATAAATGCATTCATTGTGGCTAGCCAAGGTCTTCCCAAAATAACGGGATGGCCTCAGGAAAGATTCGTTGAATGAATGAAAAGAAAATCTATTGGGTAGTCCCATGAGGCTAAAGTAACCATGACATCATCTAAAATCCCTTCAGGTATAACCCTAGTCTTATCTGCTAATTCTGAAATGGTTGGGGTAGGCCAAATAAGAGGTTGTAACTATAATTGTTCCAAGGTAGTAGCGGTCATAACATTGATGGCTGCCCCTAGGTCTATGACAGTGTTTTCGATGGAGACCTCTTTAATAGTTATGGTCACTATAGGGTTTCCTAGATTCCCATGCTTTGATAGCTTTGGCTGCTTTGATATGTACTTAGAGAGTCCTCCTACCAAGTGTACTGTAGGGGGGTCCTTTTGCTTCCTACATGGATTCTTAATACACAATTCTTTGACTACTTTACTATAGATTGAAATGTCTTTAATGGCTTGAAGTAGAGGAATATTGACACAAATATTTTTCAATTCATTCAAAATGTCAAATTCCGGTCGAGTGGTAGGTTTCTTGATTAGCAATCGGTCTGGATAAGGAGGGACCTTCGTAATTTGTGAAGGTTCATTTTGGGGAATCTTGGGTTCTTGATTCTTTGGGATAATAACATCTTCCCACCTAGTGTCATCCATGGGTTGTTGGGTGGTTTCTTATTCTTCTTCTTCCTGGATGACTACTGAAGGTCTCTACCTATCTAGAACTTTTCCTGATCTTAGTTTAATTTTCTGTAATGGAACAGGAGTAATGGCATATGTCAGGAAGGCCTGCATATCAACATTGTTAAGAGGTTGAGGGGGATTATTATTGGGATTCAGCACTGGCTGTGATAGTAATAGTGTCAGTTTTGCGGAGCTTGCATTTTGAAATTGTAGCAGCTGTTGTTGTGGGATAGGAGGTAAAGGTGGTGGAACAAAACCTGGCAAAAGTTGTGGAGTGTTTGATGAGAACTGAGGATAAGGATGGTTGTATATAGGGATAGGTGGAGCTTGAGGGTTTTTTTGGTTGTGTCCTCCCCTCCATCCTTGAATCCAAGGATGTTGGTACTGAGTAGACCAGTTTTGCCAACCTAGTGAGTTCCACTGTTGTTGCTGATAATAAGGTGGAACTTGGGACTATAGATCTAGGTATGTGGGTTGATTCCTAGGCTACCATGGCCTCCTAGGTGCATAAGAAGACTCCCCGGGTCTCCACTCCTATAGATGGCTAATAAACTAGGCAATCATGGACATTTTTCAGTCACATGGTCTTATGTACAGAAGCCACAAACTAAAATGTTATCTAGTGGGCATTCCCTTGAGGAATGCTTCCTCCTACATCTTGGGCAATATATGCTCATTGCTACATTTTCCTCCTCCTGTTTCTTTTTTATTTTAAGGGTATCCAACTAGGAACCTATTGTGCTTAGGATTTCTGTCTTGAATTTTTCTAGAAGGTTCCCTATCTCTTCTCTTGTAATACCACCTGAACTAACTGGTTTTAAGCTTATATTGTAAGGGTCCCAAACATTCTTTCCTATTTTGGCTCTACTCCTTGAGTAGTTTTTACACATTTCACATATTTCAGCAAATGGTTTATGAGAAATATCACTTGATGCCATCAGGTTAAGCATCTCTAAATATTCTTCTGAAATTTCCTTAAGGAAAAGATCCCTCACTACATCCTCTGGGAGGTCATGGTATTTTGACTTCTGGGAGATATAACTGTTGTAGGAAAATCTCCCTGCGGACAGGTAGATCACCTCTAAGAGCTTGACCCTAACTCTAAGACATAAAATGCTTAATGTGGACACTGACTTCCTTTCAAATCTATCTAAACCAACACATGAGAAGGAAGGAGAACAAAAGTACCTTTTTATTGATGTTTGTCCCTGCATGCTCTGAGTTGTGCTCCGATCCTTTGCTCTTCACTGAATCTTGTAGACAAATGAGATACGACCACTTCCTACTCTATTGATGTTAGCTTGAAAACAGATCTATCTATCAATGATAATTTCATGTGACATTAGACACAAACTAGAAAGAAATAGGCCAAGCGTGTCATATTAATGAGAATGACGACAACAATACTTACAATCGTAGATGCGAATGTGACAGCTTCATCGGGTCCTCTTCATCTAACCCTTGCCTGAAAGATCCACAACCTAGATAATAGCAGCTTCATTGATCACTCTCCTTTGGTTGACTGTGTGTTTCCTATGAGATCATAGGTTTCATGCTAGCAATTCTTTCCCCTCTCCACCATCATAGAGCTTGCTTATATAGGTTAAGAGTCGCTTAACCTCTTGAGTTATCTTTAGAACAAGTTGGGGAACCTCTTCCTTAGATCAGGGATCTTCTGATGAAACCAAGAATTCAAATGCAATTTCCTTCTAATCTTGAAAGATCCTCCCCTTATTCTCCTCAACGGGCCAACTACTGCCTCAGATTAGGCAACGCTCCTGCAAAAGGGGTATCAGAGCATTGTAGCTCTCCCTGAGAAGGTTAAGGGAAGCACTAGCGCTCCAATAGTGAGTAGCACTCCTGTAAAAGAGTAGGAGAGTGTTATAACGCTCCCTGAAGCCTTGTAGGGGGGTGCCATCACTCCTAAGGTTGATATAGGGGAGCGCTCACCCTCAAAACCATTGTTTCAGAGCTCTTTTTAGGCGTCAAGAGTCCCTTGACTTCAGTTAACCAGTTTAGCCACGAAGAATACACAGTAGATATACGAAATGATAAAACATAGCCACGACCAATACAAAGTGGATCTATGTGACAGTGTATGTGTTCTTTTTCCAATAGAAATTACTTCGCAGCATGGGCAAAGCATATATCAAAGTGATCACTCAACCCAAGGTCTTCTTACCAATCCCAATACGGTACGAATCTGACCATGTGAATAGATGTCCTGATGTCGAACATGGCAGAAACCACTTGATTACCAGTCAATGGTGTGAACCGTTAATAAGTACGAGGGAGATCACCATTAATGTCAATGATTCCCAAGGTACCCTAGTACATTCCAGCAAATGTGAATAGATGAGCTAAGGTCGAACATCTGTGGAATCATTTGATCAGGGGTCAATGATGTAAACCCACTGTCAAATGTGAGGAGGCTTGCCATTGAGGCATGCAGGTCCCAAAGTACTAACTAGTTTCTAAGCCTAATTCTTGGATGATGTATTGGAGTCGACAGGAATAGACTCGTCAAGGGAGGGCCTTGATGTATCCCCCATCAACGACATGAAACGGACATGGAGATGTAATTGGTAGTTCAAATGGACATGGACTAACACAGGTTTTGAGGCAAGATATTTAGGATGGCTGACTCTCGATGCAAATACTTCCCTTGAACACTGAGGCACAACAACAAAACATGACATGGACCAAAACTATGCAGTGGATACTGTGACTTGTGTCAGGTGACCCAAAGGAGTGAAAGGAACTCGAAGGATTGGCTCAGTGCAAAGGTTCAGTGGATTATGATATGTGCAAATGACAAAGTGCCATGTTCAAGGGCGACTCTAAGAAGTGTTGGATGATGTTCTCAAGAGACTTCTTGGCTTGCTCCTTTCAATTCCCCCCCCCATCCAGATAGACGAGTACCTCTTTTTGATTTAATGAGCTCGAGGAGGATGACACATTCTCGATATAACTCACCTTCGGTAAGTTCCTCTTCCTCTGTTTAACGAACCGGAAGAAGTAAGGGTTCGGTCCCATATGGGTCTGTCGATGTGTGCTTTAACGAGTCCAAAGACAGAAAACTCGAAGGTTTTTTGGGATTATAGAGTTTGGAAAAACACTTAAAAGATAACTCTCTCAGTTCCTTTTTTGTACAGTAGTCCAATGAGATCAAAAAAGGGTTAAACTATCGCTCGAAAGACACCCTTTCTGACCTTTTAACGAGTGTGAAAGGAAGCAAGGTCACTTGACAATCTTTTCATATTTAGAGAGTCTGAAAAGGGTTTAAAGGAGACTCCAGGGGGGTTCCTTTTTCATGTGTTTGTATCTGTACGGGTCCAAAAAAGAGATAAAATTTTACTCAGTTATGTTCTCATATTATTGAGCTCGAGAATGAACTAAGACTATGCTCATAAGTGTGACAAGGTAGATAATCCATCAGAACTGTCGGGAAACCTGTGATGCCAAAACTACAAACCAGGGTTTAGTAAAGCCATTATGTCATTAGAGAAACCCAAAAATGACTATACCTTATGAAAAATGAAAATTTATAAATAACAATTGATTGAAATTTCATTTACCATTTCATTTTGCACAAGGATTTTGGAGTAGTTGAGAATCTCATTTTGAAGTGGATATTGTATTGCTCACTGCTGGAGTTACGGTTCACCATTTTGCTTGTCGTTCGAACCAGGTAGGTGTCCATCTCTTGCTCTTTCAATTACATGGTTTAGTATTCATTTTTATAGCATCATTTATTTTAAAATATGAAGCCCTAAGTTGCCCCAATTAGAACCAAATCAGCCTCTTTGAAAATCAATGGAAAAATGGGATTCGTTTTGCAAAAACGTTCTAGGAAAGGATGGTTAAGATGCCAATGCCCTAGAAGTCAATTAGATAGGTCATTTTTTAGCAAGGAATCCATGAGAAAACCCCAACGCATGCCCACGCAACCATAAAATCGTTTTGATCTTTTTAAACGTTTTTATCATTGCTTGATGAATGTTAAATTCTTAAAAGAGGGTGTGGGGGTTATAAATAGTGTGTGGTTACTTTTAAATGATGTGGGCATCTTATTTCATGTTTTAAATTTCTTTTGAAAATTGCCGAAATTGCCAAATCGTAGAAATAATGAGTTTCTTTATTTCTTTTTTTGTTTTGTAGGTAACTTTGGCAATCATGATTGAATGGAAGGAAAGAGAACATGAGATGGATGACTTAGCTTCCTTGCATAGTCCTCGTACATGGGCCGCCTTGCAAGCTTGTGGTTCGCTCAAATTCTTCAAGTTGCAAAAGATGAAGAAAGAGATTTTATTGCTTGAACATATGATTGGCCTATGGGATATTGCAGAACAAGGATTCTGGATTGGCACACAGCTTTTAACCATTGAGTTAGAATACATGTACTTTTTGACTGGTCTCTCGAAAAGAGGGGTCCCTATATCTTTTACCGGGTAGAGGGCACTACCCGAGCAAGTGGACATGTATCTGGCATGCCATTGTATCCTGGGAGCAAGACTGGTAGGGGGTAGAATCCCTATCAAGGATATTCGAGAGCTGCCCCTTTGGTCTATACTGTTTGCTATCATGATCATGACAGGCAGCACTAGCGCTCATCTAGCATCAAGATTGTAGGTGGCTTACGGTATTCAGTGTTTGGAACCAACACTGTTCAACTGGAGTGCAGGGTTCCTTCGAAATGTGAAGGAACATATCTCACGATGCAGGACTAGACAGAAGCAGTTTGGTTATGGCTCATTTTTGGTCTCATTTTTCCTAGAGTGTATCCCCCAAATGCAGCCTCAGATAGCACTGGCAGTGTGACCAGTGGATGAACTGAGGATGGAGAGGTGGACTAGTCTATCTCCAAGGCTAGTGTCGGAGTCAGAGTTCCATTTCACTGGAAATTTCTTTGTCTGGCTGAGACGACAGTATCTCTGGGTAGAGGACTTCCCTTATGCTGAGGTAGATTTTCGCAGGAGCATGGATTTGATTTTGCCCATGGGGGAAGACTAGGATGAGTCAGGTAAGAGACTGAGCCATACCTTGTCTAGTTTTTGTTTTTTAAGTTTTTGATGTATATATATATTTTTTGGGTATGTAGAAGAGTTTTAACATATGCATTGTTTTCAACATGCAGACAAGGGGACAGTACGTCTGGCTGATATACTGGTACCAGGACGTCGCGGGGGCATCTTGGTTGTAGCAGATCCAACAGTACCAGTGATGGGTCTCCGAGAGGTTGAGAGAAACCTCCAAGGCCTTACGATGGGCATCCCTCCTCTGTAGAGGGGGGAAGTGCCTTTACATCTGCAGAGGCACACTGTGGGAGTACCAGAGAATATCAATTCTCTATTGAGGCACGTAGTGCATGCGGTGATGTGTTACTCGTAGCACAATGTAGTGCGGGGAGATTAGAGTCTCTCCGGTGATCATATTTTTGTATGCCTTGTTAGGCGAGGTTGTATGGGTGGAAAGACCCAATATTTTTCTCTTCTACATACTTTTTGATGTAATACAAATATTTCAGTCACGCCATATATATATATATATATAGATATACAGTTTTTAGTTTTACAATGCCAATGATTTGTACATGATGATGTCTGTGATGTGTTTTGATTTACATGTAATGTACAGTTTTGCTTTCCTTAAATATTATATGTGGGCAAGATACCGATCCATGATATAATTAGCTAATGAATCTGAAACACTTTTAAGCTTTCTTGGAATGTGTCTATATTCAATGTAATCAAACATTCGTTCTAGACGACGAACTTGTAAGTGTAGACGTAGCAAGATAGGACTACAGATAGCATAGATATGGTTGAGTTGATAAACCATGAGTTGGGAGTCTAAGTACACAATGATACGAGAGATAGTTAGGGAGGAGGCTTGGGTCAACAGTCTGATGACAGCATGATATTTTGCCATATTGTTGGTTGCTGGTCCTAAGAAGATGCCTCATGAACTCACCACCTCATCAAACTAGTAAATAACCCATGCTGCCAAAGTAATGTTCCGAGTATGTTGGCTAGCACCATCTGAAAAACCAAAAAAGATAGGAAAGGAAGACATCATCTGCACATGAAAACACAGGCATAGTCATGAGTGGCAATGGTAAAGACTTGAGCACGTGAAAGAAATAGACACACCAAACTAAAATACCATAATGTACAAAGTACAGATGCTAGGTGATCTAGGCATAGTACTTTTTAAGGTAAATCCTGTTTCGAGGCTCTCCCAGGGAAATTCCATCATGATCAACTAATTCGTAGGCGCCTTTGTGTAGGACACGTTTCACGATGTAAGGACTGTGCCACATAGGTTCTAACTTTCTTGTCCCCAATCTGTCGTGAGCTTGGTCGTAAACAAGGACTAAGTCTCCTTCTATGAAAGTCTGAGGGTGGATGGATTTGTCATATTGACTCTTAATTCATTTCTGATGTGCCTCATTAGCGAGAGCAGCATCGCGACATGTTTCGTCCAATTTGGATAGATACAAGAATCATTCTTATTCAGTAGAAGTATGGGGGAGGAGTTCAATTTTTAGTTTGAGTGATGGAATCTCACACTCAATTGGTAGGACAGCTTCAATGCCATAGACCAACTGGAAAGGAGTGAATCCAGTTGAAGTTTTCACAGAAGTGTGATAGGCCCAGAGAGTGGAGAACAGTTGTAAATGCCATGATGTCTTGTTTTCCCCTACCATGCATTGGATCATGGTTTTTAGGACTTTGTTGATAGCCTCAACTTGTCCATTCGCTTGAGGGTAGTAAGGGGATGAGTTTTGATGGCGAAAACCCAATTTGACATGTAACTCGCTCATCATTTGGTTTTTGAAGTGTTCACCATGGTTAGTGAAAATGGCATGTGGTACACCAAAACGAGTTATGATATGGTTGAAGAGGAATAAAGTTGTAGTACGACCATCGTTCAGGAAGGTAGGCATAGCCTCAGCCCATTTGGTGAAGTAGTCGATGGCGACGATGATGTAACCGTGCCCCCCGGCTAAGGTAGGCTTACACTGCATGAAATTGATACCCCACTTGGCAAAGGGTCCGATGGTGATAATGGGGTGCAGCGCAGTAGGGTGGGTGCATGCCTTCTTGTTAAAGATTTGGCAGGGAGGGCATTTTTTGATAGCCTCGATGCAATCTTTAAAAATCGAGGGCCAAAAGTAGTCGGCACGTAGGATTTTTTGGGTTGTGGCCATCCCGAAAAGGTGACCGCCACACACGCCAAGGTGACAGTCATTCAAAACACGTTCAACCTCCTCGTGAATCAGACATCGTCAAAGGATGGTGTCAATACCACGGCGATACAAAGTGTCGCCGAGAATGATATATTGGCGAGAGTGGTGACGAATGCGTCGACACTCTTAGTGAGAGATGTTGGGCTGAAAATGTTGGGTTTGAAGGTAGAGGAGAATGTCTCCATACCAAGGATCAGAGGTGTTGATTAGGAAGAGAGATTCATCGGGGAGAGAATCTCTAGGTTCAATGTTTTCATCGGCACGGGGGAGAGCACAGATGAGCTCTGCAAACACCAGGGATTGTTTGGCTTTGGCCTTCATAAACTCAAGATCAAATTCTTGAAGAATAACGATCCATTTTGAATATTTTCCCTCAAGTACTTGACGTGTCAAGACGTGGTACATGGGGTTGGAGTCTGAGATTACCGTGGTGGTGCGTAATAAGATGTAGTGGCGGAACCTTTGGACAGTGATGACGGCTGCCAGAGCCAGTTTCTCAACATGTAAATATCTGAGTTCGGGTCCAGATAAACTCTTGCTCGGATAATAAATCACATGTTCTTCACCATTGGGCTCTTCTTGAACTAACACCATCGCAATGGTGGAAGTAGAAGCGGCCAAGTAAAGGATATAATCCTTTGTATATTCAAGGGGATGTAACAAAGGTGCATGGGCCAAAGCATTCTTGAGAGTGTCAAATGACCATTGAGCAGTGTCATCCTAGATGAAAGGGACATTCTTTTGCAGTAACTGCATAAATCCTTTAGTGATCTCGACATAGTTGCAGATGAAACGACGAAGAAAGTTTGCTTTGCCTTGCAAACTCTGGAGTTAGGTTAAATTGGTAGGTGGTAAGGCTAAGATGGCCTTTATCTTTAAGGGATCCACCCTGATCCCATCTTTGGAGACAATGAAACTGAGGAGTTGACCAGATTCGACAGTGAAAATGTATTTGTGTGGGTTCAGACGAATACAGTAGAAACTACATTGAAGAAAAATCGCTCGTAAATGATCAATGTGATTGGAGCGATTTAGCGAATGGGCGGGTAAATCGTCGAGATACGGTTCTGCTATATGTTTGATGTCATGAAAAGTGTATGACATGGCTTGCTGGAAAGTTGTCCAAACATTATTAAGGCCAAAAGGTATCTTTCGGTAGGCGAAAGTACCCCAAGGGTAGATGAAGGCTGTCTTGTGTTGATTCGCAGGAAAGATTTCAATCTGGTTATATCCAAAAAATCCATCCATGAAAGAGAAGATTACTCTCCCTGCTCAATTGTTGATGATTTGATCGATGAAGGGTGTAGGGTAGTTGTCCTTGGGATAAGCTTTGTTGAGATATCAATAGTCAACGCAAACACGGATGGTCCCTTGTTTCTTAGCAACCGAAACAAGGTTGGAGACCCATTCAGTTAAAGGGACGGGATAGATGAAGCCATATTTTAGAAGTTTTTCAACTTCCGCCTTTATAGCTGTGATTTTATTGGGATGAACCGGGTGAAGTTTCTGTCAAACCGGTTTTGTGTCAGGGTAATTTTTGATTTCATGTACGACGATTGAAGGGTCGATCCCTGGAATTTCCTCATAGCTCCATGCAAAGACATCGTAGAATTCTTTAAACAAAGTGGTGTAAGAGACCACTTTGTCGGGTGTGCAATTAGCACCTAGATTAATTTTTTCCACGACACCTTCTTTGATCAAAATGTCGATCGTGATTGTAGTAGAGATGTTACTCATGTTCCCCTCAGAGAGAGTATCTTGTGTGAGGATAGGAGATTGCGGAGCATGGGTAACATCGGGTGGGAAGACAGAGCGTTTGTCTCCACGAATTTCTTCCAATGGTGGAAGAAAAGAGAATAGATGATGGTTATCATCCCAAGGTAATTCGTCGATGATGAGCATTTCCATAATCGATTCATCCGAAGGGAAAATGTGGGAAATGTAATCGACGACAGATGATAGGGAATCCAACCATGAGGGCATCGGATGCCAATGAATGCGAATTGTTGGAGGAGGGAGAGGCAGATTGAATGGCTACGTATGCGGCCTCGACTGGGCTAAGTGGCATAGTGTCACTGAGTACATCGAATTCCAAAGGACTAGGCACAATCCAAGGGTCAAATGATTCCAAGGATTGATAGGGCATAGTCGAGATCATATTGATGGTGGAAATATGATGTATGGTAGGTGGAAGTGGTGTAGGGAAAGTACCCATGAGGCTAGAATATTTCAATAGGCCAACACCAACACTTTCATATGTAACTACGTGGTCTCCCAAAAAAGGAATGTTGTTGGTGGCAGGGATGCGAGCGTCGGGTGTACAGAAATCAAGCTGATCGACGGTGACAATTTTGCCTTGATGGGGGAATTGTACACATCAAAACACTGATGAGGCGATGATGGTCATAGTGTAGAACCAACTTGTTCCAAGTAATAGGTTGTAATCGAGGGGAGCATCGACCACCTCGACGTCAACGGTAGCAGTTTTGCCGCCCAACTGAATGGCTAAGGCTTTTAATAATCTGTGAGGATGAAAACCTCATCCAGCGAAAGGGCATAACATGGTAGCAGATTTGTTAAGGGCAGGAAATTTTAAGCCTTTCCAACAATCTAAGGACATGACACAAGTAGAGGCTCCCTCATCTTGGATAGTTCGATGAATTTGTTGATTGTGAACAACAACATCGATTTGAAAATCTAATTGGTGGGAGAGTCATGGTTGATGGTCGTCTAGATTAAACGTGAGGTTGTTTGATGACTCAGGATCAAAAGCGTCGATAGTGGCTAAGAGCGTTCTACATTGGTTGGGACAGTGTTCTAGAACTTCTAGGGTGGACATAGCACACGGTGCTTGGGCCAAATATTCTACAATATTGTAGTTTTGGGCAGCCTGTGAGTTAGGATTGAAAGTAGATTTATGGATGGTGCTCTTAGGAGGGCGTAAGATGGAGTCAAAAGATGGTTTCTCAATCTAGAGTGGCCCGGATGGAGGGCTAACAGATGGAGGATTAGCGGAGGATGGCAACGGGTCCGATGGAGAACCGTTAGCAATCTTTGGCTTATCAAGTTTAATTAGCATGTCATATGTCACAGAGCAAGTGGTTAAATTAACCCCATTAAACATGTAAATGTGGGTACTTGTCGAGGCCTCATCATGGGGTTGGTTGGAACTGCCCCCCGGCGTGGGGGTTTGTGCAACCAAAGATTGTTGCTGTGGAAAAGGCTGAGTAAGCATAGGGGGTTGTGAATTTCACTTGAAAATTTTGGCCACTTCATCACGATGTGGGCAGTCTCAAGTGTAGTGATCGTCTCCACAAATGAGACATGGGAATTTTGGTTTTCGTTGTGGTTGTTTTCCGGCAGCAGGGGTTTGTGGTTGGGTTTTGGGTTGTTCATTGTTATTGTTTTTCTTTGGTTTATTTTTCTCTTTCTTCTTGCCCCCAAATTGTTGTGAAGGGGTTGATTGGACCGCATTCACATCAGATATCTGAGTTTGAGGGGGGTTAGAAGAGGGTGCAGTTGAACTGGGAGTAGCCATCGAAGCGGGCCGCTGAATTGTTCCAGTAGACTGGGTAGTAGATTGGGTTTTGATGGAGCCAATAACTCCATCCGCGTATGAAGCAGTCAATGGTTTGGATGGATCGTTAGTGGCACGGGCAGTGTTCTATATCAACTCATACAGAGTACCAAATTGTGAATAGACTAAGTCTAAGTACTGAGCTCAGGCGATGGCTTCTTCCTCAATGACTACACCACCCATGGAAACATCACGAGCGATCTGGGGTAACAATGATTTCGTGAACCATTCTGCTAACAATTGGTCTGGAATGACTGCTTTGATTAGCCTTCGTCATCGTCTCCATTCATGGATATGATCGTAGATATGTACAGAAGTTGTCTAATGAAGGGAGGTTAATAGTTCAGTACCCATCTCGTATCGAATGGGTAGTTGGAAGTGAGTGAGGAAGGACATGGCGAGGGAGTTGAAATCGTGAAAAGATGCGCGTGGTAATTCAATCTACCATTTCGCTGCGGAACCCATAAGTGTTCGTTGGAAAAGACACAAACGAATCCAATCGTCCATGAGGGAGTTGGATGAACACCACAAATGGAAAGTCATCACGTGGTTGTTCGGGTCTTCTCTGGACTTTCCATTGAATTTGGAGATATCAGAAGGAAGTTTAGCTGGAATAGCTGGCCAAACCAGAGAATGATAAATAGGATCATTCATTGGACCACATTCACATCAGATATCTGAGTTTGAGGTGTTGGTTGTGGAGCCTGATTATCTTCCTGATTCAGAGGTCCTTGCTTTTAGTCGTGTTTATACCCCATGAAGTATTTACACCCCAGAAGTATGTACACTCTNNNNTGGGGGGTCTGGGGGCAAGCGGGCCCCCAGCGGGGGTTCAGGGGCGAAGCCCCCGAAGAAAAAATTGCCTTATAAAAGTATATTATAACTTAATTGTAAATCTAGACCGTTCATTATAAGGTCGCAGATCTAACGATAGAGATTATGTTAGGGTTTTTTCCCTAGAAGGCAACCCTCTTTTATGAGGGAAATGTATTACAGCTATGTATGAGGGTGAATATTGTATTCTGAGAGAGGAGAATGTGAGAGAAAGAAGAGGAAGTTACAACGAGTTTTGCTGTAGGTTGTATCCCTTCATTTGCTGGATAATAATAAAGGAAGGACCTGGCAATTTCTCTGGTGGACGTAGCCCACACTGGGTGAACCATGTAAATATGTGTCTCTCTTGTATTGTGTGTCTTCTGTGTTTTTTTTTCTGCATTTGTTTTATTTTATTGCTCCGCGGTCCTATTTTTCTAACAACTAGTATCAGAGTGTAAGGTAACTCGCAGGAAAAGAGGGTTCCTGGTTTGAGTGGGAGTAATGTCGGAAGATGGAAAGT